>JANAVB010035220.1:1580082-1746851 GCA_029216955.1 Iris pallida | reverse complement strand
GCAAGTTTCGAGAAGCTTGCATCATAATCTTCCACACTCATATTCCCCTGCCTCAACATCATGAACTCATCTGCCTTCTGTCGACGGATGGCGCGAGGAACGTACTGCTCAAGGAAGGCTGTCTTGAACATTTCCCAAGAAATCTTTTTGTTGGAATCGGTTTCACAGATCTCTTGTTTCTTCGCCGCCCACCAGTCATGTGCTCTAAGTTGTAACTGCAGCGCCGCACAGGCCACCCTCTGGGACCCTTCGATGCAGAGGAGATCGAACAAGTCCTCCATCTCTGCGAGCCATCCTACTATCACGTCGGGCTCTGCTCGGCCGTTGAACTTTGGCGGGTTCATTTTGCGAAACTCCTTCACTTTGAACATGGAAGGAGAGTTCATCATTTGCGGGGAGCCTTCTTTCTCCTCGTCTTCTTCTTGATCACCTTGCTTTTCTTCGGTCTCTTCGTCCGTCGTCTTTGTATTGCCTGCCATTCTGCTCACTGAGTCAGGGCATTCATCTGTTTTTGTTGCGCCTCAAATTGAGCTTTGAATTGTGTCTGAAGCTGCTGCTGCTGCAGTTCCATCAACTGTAGCATCTTCTGCATAGTCGTCTCGCTAGGCTCGGTGCTTTTTGTGCTCGACGTACTATCTACAGTTTGGGTTGTTGGGCCGGCGATTTTCTTATCTCGCTTAGTCATTCCTACAAACAGTGTAAACCCGTTAGTATTTTTCAAAAATATCTACGGGCTTACCTGTATGGAACTTGTATTTCACGCAGCATGCCGACAAGCATTCAATCAAGCCAACGCAACGGACATTCCAACAATGAAACATATTTCGAAAATCCGAGGAAACATAACTGAGCTCTGATACCAATTTGTCACGCCCCGAGTCGGCAACGTTCGTCCCCGTTGTTAATTATTGCCGATTCGATCGTCCTCGCTAAGGCGTGATGCCGTACGAGTCTGGAATTGCACTCGTACAAGGCAGAACGTTACGTTGCATTTGATATAAATACGCCAAGTTGAAACTTCACAAATCACATCAGAATTTAAGACGCAGTATAGGAAGATAGAAATGCTTTTCATTCATAGCTTGCAACGAAGTGCAAGTCGTAATTACATTGGATGCCGTTGCGGCTACATTGATTGAAAACATAAAGAGAAAACATTCGACAAGTTACCTGAACTACGCTTGCCGTCCCATACATTCGCCCTTTTATACATAAGCCGTCGACTTGAATTGGCTTCAAAATACTTCAGTATAGGAAGAGCTTCAAAACGCCTCTCCGCACTTCAGCTTCGTTTTAGGTTGGAGCGCCCGCCGCACCTGGGGAAATTGGGGGAGGGGATTAGCACACTTGCTAAGTGGACAAGACGAACCAACTCGTCTAAACCGACTCTGATTGTTAGGATAGGCATGCTTTAGAGTTGTCTTTCTATTAGAACTAAATGAATTCAGTTCATATTCGATAGCTGTCTTTGAGTATTAAAGCATACAACATAACATCGCAGTTTTATCATATTTCTTACCACGGCCGTGCTCGTCCCTGCATGAAAACAGAGATAATATTTACACCTGCATAAGACAATAGGTGAGCATGCAACTATCTTATATGCGGTCATTGGTGCTACGCACCACTAGGGACTTAATCGAAATTGGCATGCGACGCAACCCATTCAGCCTAGGTTGCAAGCCTTACTGAAGGTCCCGTATGCCTCGCGCCGAAGCACGATAAATTATTCCCCCTAGGACGAATCGGTTCCGATGCCCCGGATACCATTTCGAGGAAAACGAACTTGTGCACAAGCTGTCCATGACCATGCCTATGTGCGAACAGTTTTATATATGCAAACAGTTTCGTATAGCGCGGATAGTATCGAACAGCATTATCATTTATTGCAACTCATGCAACGATTCATTTTCCCCAAAGCCGTACACCGATTTAGCGTCCCGTGGGCACCAAATTGTCCGAGGCATCATAACCCATGATCGACGTTTCATATTATTTTGCAGCACATGAAATAGTCTATCTTTTTACTAGAACCTTAAACTTTTCCAGTTATGTGAGAAACTTGCATTTTTCCGAGTAGATTACTCAAAATTGATACGTTTTTTTCCCGAGTTCTTGACTTAGTGGATTGGCATGCAATTAACTTGGCATCGTTCGATTTGAATGAATTCGAAGCAAGGAATAAGTTTGCAGGACAGAGTAGAAAAGAAGGGTCGAATCACCCACCGATTACTTTGCTTCGTGCCGATCGTCCAAGCGCTACGCAACGTCAATCCTTAGTTACGCGAGCTCCTGCAATGGCACCAACGCTTTGTTAGAATTCCTTCTTTTCCCCTTGCATCGAAATTGTAATTGCATCCATGAAAACGACGCGAAAGCACTTCATCAAGCCCAGCGGCAAAGCTCCAAGAAAACCATACAGCGGTCCGGTCCCGTCGAAGGGACTCTTATAGAGAGCTCACTCGCCGAGACGCAGCCCGCTGCATCTAGGACTTATTCCAACAGAAGTCGTTCCATTAGTTGGATCGATTCTCGTAACTTCCGTCCAAATCGATTTGAATCGATGCCGCAAGGCGTTAACGTTTACCAAGCTTAGCGATCGAGTCAGATGGCCATCTAAGTTCCCGGCCGATCTGACTCGGCGCTAGCATATTATGAAGTTCCGTCGCCTATCGAAAGCGGGGCGCTACACCTACAATACTTTGGAACCTGGGTTTGAGATCAAACCTTCCATATCAACTCAAAATCAAGATTCTATCTTTAAGTCTAGGATTTATCCCAAATGAAAACCCAACTTAAAACCACAACCAACATCTAGCTCCCTCTCAAGATACATACTATAAATCAAGGGAAAACAATAGCAAATAATAATAAAACTCAGAAACAACAATTTAAAGAAATGAAAATGCATCAAAGACCAAATATTCATTTGTGCAAGATGTACTTGCCTTGAATCCAAGAAATTCCCTAGCTAGGTCTTCTACTCCCCTCCAATATGGGTCTAGGGACCACAACCTTGGTCTCGAGACCATCTTTAAGCTTGGTTCCAACGCCTAGGGCAGCTCAAGCAAGAAGGGAAGAGAAGAAGAAAGCTACTGTGGTGGTGAAAAGAAGAAAAGAATAAAAGAAAGAGTGAGAGGGTGAATATATATAAGAGAAATTTTGAGTTGCACCCCACAATATTTAACCATATTCAAGGTGCACCCCACTGTTTTATCATAATGTACAATACCCCCCACTTCCGTCAAAAACTAACGGTCAACTCCGTTAACCGTTAATTTTTGACCGAAATGCCCCTTCCATTTTTCCAAGCTGACGAGGGGGAACTGGTAATAATGGTGATTTGCTAGGGGTATTTCGGTCAAAAATTAATGGTCAACAGAGTTGACCGTTAGTTTTTGACGAAAGTGGGGGGTATTGTACATTATGGTAAAACAGTGGGGTGCACCTTGAATATGGTTAAATATTGTGGGGTGCAACTCAAAATTTCTCTATATATAAAAGAGAGGGAGAGGATTGGTTGTGGCCAATGGATGGGTAACACGTCAACAGTCCATAGCACCAGCTAATTATGGCCTTAGGGTGAAAAAACAAATAACTAATGGGCAAGAAGCTTGATCAGTTAGCACTGCATGCTCAAGAAATTTTTTAGTTTTGGGAGATCCATGGTGTAGGATCGTTGAGCACCTCTAGAGGGGGGGTGAATAGAGTACGTGTGTATGTGCAGCAGAATAAAGTCATCACTTAAAAAATATGTATGGCAGTAATCAAACTGATATGAAGTAGGCAGTAAAAATAAATGCGTAATGTAAATAAGTTCAGAGAAGCAAATGCAAACACCAAGGTTTATACTAGTTTCCTTCTGAGGGGACTAGTCCAGTCTCGAGTACTCTAGTTCGATATTGAATCCATTATGCAGTGAAATACAAGCATTGAATCCGAAGCGCTTGCAGCTCCTTACAACACGTGCTTTTTATTCGAAGATCACTACTTCAACTTGCAAGCCTTTAATCCGAAGAACTTGTCGACTTCAGGAACATGATGAAAACTGAGATGTTTTCCAAGCTATTTACAACTCGAACCAACTTCTAAATCAAAATCGCACTGGCATATAGTTGGTTGTGGGTTGTAGACTTGGTAGATAGAAAGGTTAAAGCTCAGGTAGGACTCTTGAATAGATATAAGAAGAAAGAATGAGTTGAAACAAATGGGATTTTCTTCTCTATTTATAAGGGTTCTGGGAACCGAACTCGGGCAAAGTTCGGTTCCCTAACGTTCAGAAAATCAAACGTTGGATCCGATTCTACAGGAAGACCTAATCCAAAGGAATACTGGTTAGGGTGACCGAGTTCGGTCCGAGTTTGGGCAGAACTCGGTCCGAGTTCGGTTGCCCTATAATTAGTTAGGTCACAGTGTAAAATGGCTTGAATTTTGGGCTCTTTGAGATGGGCTAGCCTTTTTGTTTGTGGACTAAACAAATAGGTAGGCTTTTTGGTAGTGGAGTATAGAAAGCCAATCAAGTGCCAGCATGACTCAATATACATATTATCCTATAAAAGAAAGATAAAATACATAATGAATTATAAGGACATGAGCACTTTGGTGACGTCTTTCTCCTGACATTTGAGCAGACTTGAAGACGTCTTTTTCCTTGACGGCAGTTGTCCAAAGATAAACGGATCTGGAAATCTGTATACCTTTCGGGAGCTTCCCCCTGAACCCCAACTGGGGGCGCTGTCCCCTCGACCCCTGTTCGCTGACCGGACAGCGAAACCCTCGAGTGCGAGGTCCCGGATAGGTCGTTGGACGGTTCAGAGAAATCTTCTTGTGTAACGTCGTCTTTGGTCTATCATTAATTTTTTATTGTATATGTCCTGGTTTGATCATGTTTATTGTTTATCTGCAAATATATGTTAGGCGAACAAAACAGTATAGCACTGATAAATTTAATGAACAATAGGACAATGCTAAGTTTAAGTAGCAACATGATAGTGATTAAATGAATATTAGTGGTATCATTATGTTAAACTTAATCAATTAGTCATATTCAAAAATATGATACAATCATTGGATTAACACATGGTATGCCAATCTACGTACGGGTCATAGTACAGGTCCATAGAAATACCAAGAGTCTCTACGGGTCTAGGGTGGTCTCTCATATCATCTTGTCCAAAACAGAAATCGAATTAAGTTGTACAAATCAGTTAATCGATTTAGACTAGTCGATTAAATACTCAGGAAATCAAATAAATAGGATATACTGGTCAAGTATTAGGTACATGTACACACAATACATGGTACAAGATATCGTATCAATACATACAAGAAAATATAGGAAATACATGATACATGCCAAAATATCCGTAGAAATACGAATGTTTGGAGCATGGAGTGACAGTGTGGCATATGCCTCATTGAAGTGAGATGCACTTTTTTAAAATTTATTTTAAAACTCTAAAAAACACAATAAAAGTGATTGCAATATTCTAATCAATCATTTATTGTATATATGGTTTACAAAAATTACAAAATTAAAAAAGAAATCTCATTTGAGGGGATGTTGGACTCGACAATGGTAGGCAGTCCGTGAAGGAAGATCGGTGCTATTCTAACGATAAATTGTGTGTGTTTGCCATTGTTTGTCGTAGAACATAACAGTTTTATAGGAGGACTGAACTTTGACTCAATTACAAACTTGTTTGTACAAAAGAGAGCCTAGGAACAAAACCTAGGAAAAGCAATCTAAGTACAATTATTTAGTTTAGATTCTGGGGGGTGACGGTAGATGCTCGAAAAAGTGCTATCAACTCTGCCTTACTCCTTGGACGACCGAACGTAACCTCGGCTCCTGTGAAGAAATGCTCTCTCTGCCCGGATGTGTGTATATCTCTCTCTGTGTGTGTGCAAGGGAATAGCAGCTTGCTATTTATAGGAATTTATGAGTAATGGGGTGTACAGCCACGTGGCTAATTTTGGCCACATCCTTGTAACTGTGTCTCGAGAAGTGGGCAGCTGGGGATTGGTTAAGATTGATCATGATCTGTTTGTTGCACTAAATCCGAACTGTTAAGACTTGGTCAATTTCTGCCACGTGTCCCAACTGCTACTCTGTGGCGAGCCGCATGAATGATGCATCTTGGCTGAGCCGCATGAAGGACTGTCCCATAGCCGAGCCGCATGAAGAGTGTCTCATGACCGAGCCGCATGAAGGTCGAGCCGCATGAAGAGTGTCTCATGACCGGGCCGCATGAGGGTCGTCTCATAACTTAGCCGCATGAAGGACGTCTCATAACCGGGCCGCATGAAGGTCGTTTCATAACCGAGCCGCATGAGAGTTGTCTCATGACTGAGCCGCATGAAGGTCGTTTCATAACCGAGCCGCATGAGAGTTCTCATGACTGAGCCGCATGAAGGTCGCATAGGCGATCCGCATAAAAAATCTTCTTTGGAATTGTGGACTGTGCCGGATATCATGATAATTTTCTCGTCTTTTTAGAAACATGTCATGTCTTGTCTTTATGTCAGAGCCATCATCTCTGTCAGAGCTGTCGCCTTTATGTCAAAGTAATTATGACTAGCTGTTTAGGCCGATTTCGAACCGCATAAGTCTCCCTGCTATTTGTGGGCCGCATGAAGCTTTCTGAGCCGCATGAAGTTCCCAGGGATTTTGAGCCGCATGAAGTTCCCAGGAATTTTGAGCCGCATGAAGTTTCATGTTGATTTTGGGCCGCATAGAAATTCCTATTCTTTTCCATGCTTCTACAGTGTGATGTGGTGAAAGGAAAAAAGTATAAAATAATTACAAAACATGTTTCAAAATAAAAGAGCCCACTTGAGGAAGGTAACTAAACTTTGGTAGGAGAGTTTCGTCCATGCATGAAAATCATTGGCAAAGATTACATTGAAGTTAAAAGACCATAAAAAGGAAAAAAAAATGAAACTTGCAAATAAAAAATATATTCTTTTGCTGACAATAAGTTATTGATAATCGAGCAATGATGATCAACAACGTTTCCTGAAGAATTGAAAGAGGGTCGAGAGATGAAAGTGGGTAAAGAGGAAATTCTTAAAGTAGAAAGTTAAATTGTGTCAGTGGGTAATAGGTTAGAGTATAGTGCATGTTATAGGTTCATGATTGAGCCAAAACAAAGTAAAACCTAAAATTCATGTTAAGTTTCATGAGGTGGCGTCTCAATGCGCTATGTGCCATGGTGCGAGTGAGCATGTGCCTCAATGAAGCGCAATGCATCACTTTCATGGCGAGGCACTCAGTGCACCATGATGCACCTCACACCAATGGCACGCCCTCGATGCTCCATTGAAAACAATGGCGGATAGCTTTACAGATAGTATCATAGGAACATTATCTTTGATGGTTTGGCCTAGACTATTATATAGTTGAGATGTGCCACAATCTAAATTTACATTAAGTACCCCAAACTTATTGATAGATTTCCAAGAAGCTACAAATTCGAATCAGTACCAATTCCGTACTAACTAGCATCTAGATAAAATAAGTACACAATGAACTACTAACTCAATCATTAGAAAATTCCTCGTCATTACGATTATATTTTAAACATCAATATAAAAATCAGTAGGTAAACCTGAATTTATTTTATAACAGTAACTTGTCATCTATGTAACTTGAAAACTGCAAAAGGTTTTCTACTTTCAGTTGATGTATGTTAGACCTCCAAAGTAGCCATAAATCTTTGCATCCCTTGGTCTGACAAATATTCTTTCTCTACCAAAATCATATTTGAGTCATACTATGACATGGTCAAAATTGAACATTTCACGGTCATGCGACCATCTATCATACATAGTTTGCTAAATTACTATTCACAAATATAATTATCAGATGAAAAAAAAACCTTTTACTTTTAATAGTATTTGGGTTATTTAGTAATAGGGTCTCACATATATATATATATATATATATATATATATATATATATATATTAGGGTTTGGGTATCGAAATCACTGTTCATTAGCCTGAACAGTGATTTCGAGACCCAAACTCTAAAATTGGTCATTTTCGAGACCCAAACCCTAATTTTCATTTATATATGTGAGACCCTATTACTAAATATCCCTAATTATTTTCTATTAACAGTTGGGATGTCTGATACCTAGAAGTGGGAGTCTTCGGGTATTTAGGATCATTCATCATGGTTATGGAAATATTGAGAACGTTGTTGTTCACGTAAAACTTGGTTAATAGTGATCGTACGATATCTCGAATGTGAATGCTAAGAAGGTGCAATATGTTGAAAGACAAAAAGGTGTTCATGGCAAGTTAGAGATGGCGTTAGATAAGGATAGTGTTATATAAATATATAACCCTCAACTCTCACTATAACTCTAGGTGGCAAGTGGCAAGGACTTTAACATTGTATCAGAGTAATCGACACATTTAAAGCGGATTTTATAAAATAGTTGTACTGCAGTGTGAATCCAGTTGTCTTCCAAAATGGGCCTTGACTTGTGGGGACATGTTAATATAAATATATAATTCTCAACCCTTACCATAACTCTCGACTTTTTGGTGTAATGGCAGGGGCTTTAATGGATAGTTTTAGAGATAGTATCAGAGAAACAGTGTCTTGGATGGTTTGGCCATGTGTAACATAGGCCATTAGATGTGTACTAGTTAGGACTTAGGAAGAGAGAAAAAGCATTAGTTGAAGTAGTAGCTAGTATTGAGGGTAGGCCTAAATGAACTTGAATTGAGAACAGTACGAAGGATACATTTTTTGTAAAAGGTCATAGGACATTACCCTATAAATGCTAAATGGAACAAAAAGATTCAAATATCCAACCCCAAAAAGTTGAGATTAAGACTTTATTTGTTGTAACAGTTGGTTGGGATTTTGTGTGGACACTTGAAAAACCTGTAATTTGATTGGGTAACTCATGAATGTGCATAAAGTGGAGGGGTAAAGATACTTTAAATTATATCATTTAACATCCCTTCCTCAAGAGGAGAGACTACCATTTATCAAAAAGAGCACATGCCAGAAGCATTATTTATTTTATTTGTTACTTCAATTTACTCTATTTGTTATATTTTAGTTATAACCTGTGTGGTATATCATTTGGGTAATCACCATATATTCCACTTGGATACAACTCATTATCCCTTAATGATTGGCAGAGGTACTTTGTCATCACAAAATCTCCGCAGCTTGGTGGCCTCCAAGACATGCGAGAATCTGAAGTAACTTATGCAGTTGAAGCTATCTTAGTGAACCCTGAGAATGAAAGCCCTTGGAGATACCTTCGAGGTTTGTACAAAGGAGATACCAAACTTTTAATAAGTGACAACCAAGTCTCAGAAGTATGTTTGAAGGTGTTGAAGACCAACCAGAACTACATATTTGCTCTGAGCCTCCTGTTGGATCTTCTTTGCTATGGTTTCCAGCCTTCTGGTGAATTCACAGGGGTCATCGAGGGTTTAAGAAATACTGAACGTGGTTCCTCGGATGCAAGTTTAGCAACTAGTGTTTGCTCCATTTTAGAGACATCAGACCCAATTCGAGCCAACTATTGGGGGTGGCGCAGAAGTACCCTTCCTTCCGAGGTTTGCTAAAATGGCCTGAAATTTCAGTGTGGTTCTTTTCGAGACAATTATCTGTGATACCTTCTGTAGTGGAAGGGTAGTATCATCACTTTAGAGGGGTTGAGCATTCTTCACTGTCTTAAGATTCAGAAACATTCACTGTCTGCTCACTGGTAGGATATAATTCAATGTCTTTAACATTAGTCTATATTTGTGGATTGCGCAAGTGCTTGATCCGTACAGTGTATATGCTTGTAGCCTGGCCCCCAGTGCCTTTTTGTTCGTTTTGACAACTGGGCATCCTGACTGGAATTATGCTTGCACTTTTATACATATGGACAATCGTTTTCAATCTGTACTGAATCCGTGTTTCAACAAAAAGCAGGTGCTGGCTTGATCCCCAGCTCTTATTATGGATCTTCTGAGATGTGTATTGGTGATCTCCAATACATGGACTTGAACATACATCCACAAACTGATTCATATATATATATATATATATATATATATATATATATATATATATATATATCATGAAACTTGATATTAATTTTGACGGCTCATCGGTGTTGAGTGGCAGCAGTTAAAAGGGGTTAACAGCTTTGTGAACCAAGTCTCTGTTAATATTAATTCCAATTATTTGTTTCTTGGTTTGTCTAGCTATGGAACATTTTGGTCAATTTTCTCCGACCAAATAAAAAGAAAGAAAGCATGAGAACTCATCGAAAATGAACCCAAATGCCCAACTGACAACATAGGCGGGTTGAGTAAATCAAGCTAACAAAAATTGTCGTTTGATACTTGAGTTCCATTCCCTTACATTTTGCTTGTGACAGTTACAAATCCTTTTTTTCTCCAATTTCAGGATGTAAAAAGGTATCAACCAGGCACTAGCATATATAATTAGCAATCGTACTCTTTACCTTTAAATGTGCATGTGCATGTGCATGTGTACAAAAAAATATTAAAAAAATTAAATATAGATATATTATAAAAAATTATTAAACTTAGGAATTTGAACTCAAGAAACCAAGAAAAATATCTCCTACCTTAACCACTTGAGTTAGAATATTTAGTTGTAAATATATCTTATTAGATAGTTAAATACTTAGTTATATTTTGTAAAAATAATTAGTGAAATATTTAGGTAGTTATTTAGTTATTTGTTATTATTTAATGTTATATATTAGGCTTAGACGGCTCACTTTTGAGCTATTTTAAAGCTTCTTTATATAGAGGAAGATATAAAATAAGAAAACCAGACCAGTTTAAACTCAGATAAACAAAATTATGTAATTTAGCTTATTTTTTTCAGAGACTGGGCAGCAGAGCATTTACCTGTGCGAAGAACATAATGCAGTGATGAGTGGGACTTTACTGAAAGATTGCTACTCAAACCAACAGATATTGGAGCCCGTACATCAGATATTATAACATCAACAATTTGTTCCCTTGAATACAAGGCTATGAAATTATGGAAAATTGTGATGAAAGATCTCCCTTTAGAAGTTCTCATCATCCTCAACAAATTTCAACATAAGCCTCAAAATCAAAAGCTTACAATCCTTACTAGCTTCGTTACTCACTACCAACACAGCTTTCAATATTCGAGAGTAGAGCCTCTCGAGCTGGGGTACACCGTAGCCCTCAGTTCTCTCCATTAGACGTTGCTTTACAATGGGTACCTGTTCAGAAATCTCGGCCTCAGTCATCACCGTATCCTGGCAGGTTTCTTGGGAAGAGGGGCCAGCAGATGTTTCACATGATTCTATCAGTTCATCGTGTGCAGGATTGCCTGATCTCGGTCCCTCTTGGTCTGATTCTTGGGGGTGTTCTGGCTGAGAGGAGCTTGGTTTTATCGACTCTGGTTCAGCAGCAGACCGTAACTTATCATCGTTGATTGGACCTAGAATTTTTCAAGACAATGCTATCAGATTGGTTACGTGCTGTAAAATTGATAGAGAGCATTCAGGATAAACACATTCTCATTTCATGTAGAGGCACAATTTACATACTTGATTTCAAGATTTGCACAAATGATATTAAAATATGAGCCTGCCTATGCATGTGTTTAGAATACCGACTTCTTAAGTGAGGAATGCGCATTCAACAGGCTCAACCAAGACTAGTTCAGACTCCATCCAGTTTCCATTGCTTACAATCTCAAACCAGTTGAACCCACCTCCCACTTTCTAGTTTTTACACTAGTCATCCATCTCATGTGCCCTTTCACCATCTCAATTTTAACTCCCACCAACTTATTCAACTACCAACCTTTCTTCTCACTGCTCGACTCTTAAATCAAAGTGTTCCCCTCTGATTTCCATGGAACCGCCTTTAAGAGAATGGGTCTGCAATCTACAAAATTGAGGCTAATTTGCCTCCAAATACCCTCAAGTATTCCTGATTTGCACTTGATACCTTAGAACTTTTTAATAACGGGTCACTACATTTTTTTTGAATCGCTACAATGAATAGTTGATTCTTAGCACTTGATTACCCTCCTTAGTCATACCTTACAGTTTGTGTGACAATTTCCCCCTAAAAAACCATCCATATCCATTCTTCCATCCACCCATCTCTCACCGCAATCCAACTCCGGAGGCAGTGTTGCTGCTGTGAACACCTGCACCCGCACAACAATTCCTGCACCCGCACAACAATTCCTGCACCCGCATGTCCTTATATGCCGGAGCATGTTCTCCAATGGATAGAGGACGAGAGTGAAGGAGATTAGGAAATAGATGGGTTTATGTGCAGGCATGTGTGTTTGGTGGGTGGGTGGTGCGGGGGGGGGGGGGGGTGTGGAGTTGGCGTGGGTAGGGGTGTGTGTGGAGGCGAAGATGGTTTGCCGAAGAAGAGAAGTTGAAGAAGTTGGGTTGAGAGGGGGTGAGAGATGGCTTCACGAAGAAGATGAGTTCAGTATAATTAGGGGAGAAAGATCTACGGACTTTTGTGCAGAATATGGATTATATTGTAAATGGGGAATATTTGAGGGCTTCGATGAACATTTGAAAAATTAAGGACTTGTATAAATTTGACAATCTACTATCGCTTTTTATAAAGGTGGTCTTTTTGGCCCTTCTCTGTTAAATGACTTCAGGGCAACAAACTAAATAATTAAGGTAGCAAAGTGCTAAGATATACTTTAAAAGTATCAAGTTGCAAAACAGTTGTGGGTATTTATTAGCCCAAGCTTTAAGACCCATGGTGTCAGCAAGAGTAGGATGTCTATGTGAACATGTAGTTTTGGGTTATGAGACACTACATAGATATATGGAATCATGAACCGCCAAATTTAATCATACAACAGTTCCTCTATCCTCCGCCATTTCATTACTTCGTCATTGTTTGCTGCACATGAGACGCACATTCTCAATGTAGTACAGCTATGCAACATCTTTACTTATCTCATTCCTTTGACTTGATCTTTATTCACCTTAGAAACCATATATACTACTCACTAACCTAGCTTGATATCATCTTCAGGATAAATACATGCTTACTACCTTACCATTACGAACTTGTAAAGTCAGCACCACATTTGAACCAACACTACAGAGCACAACAACATACCATATTAGTTTTCACTGAAAATAGGGTTGGAAAAAGAAAAACCTGATTGCTCATTCTCAGAGCTTTTCTTTGTCCGCCTCAAGGCTTCATAACTTTGTGATAGGTTCACTTCTGGCTGGACATTACGAAGTCGTGCACTTGTTCTGGTAGTGGAAGCCAGTTGAACAACAGGGGTTGATGGAAGGCCCAAACCATCAACATCTGCCACATGAACTGGCCCCCCTTCTGCTGCAGTCTTGTCACAGAATGCCACCAATGCTGGATCCATCTGTGACAACATACCTTGGACCTGAGAGGTAAACAGATCAGCATAGTTTCAAATACCAATGCAACCACTAGTTTTATGAACGCTGCCATAAATAAAGAGCATAGATGATACCACATCTCGAAGCTCATAAGCCCTGCTAACAATCCTCGCTCCATTATAGTCATCTCCATTGTATGCCTGCATACGGGTTCCAAGAAAACAACATTAGAAGCACAAGATTAAAAGTTCCTATCTTGTTTTTGTTGCATATGATACTGGAAGTTTTATTCTACAACCCAGACCACTGTTACATGGAACAAATATGTCATGGGTCATGGTTCGGATTCGGGATACACTATTTCTTTATTTCCGGTAGAGGGGGCAGAGTGAGTTGTTTTGGCAATTTGGTCTGTGGTACGCTTTGAAATACTAATTGGATCAGTACTAGTTAATTGTTCAAATTTGATTCAATAATTGTCATATACAGAAAAGAACAAAAACCTTATATATAACAGAAAATTCAAAACTTCTTACTTCATTGAATAAGAAGCAAGAATTGACTTTCCTTAGGGTCTGCTTGGTAAAGGTGTTTTCACCGGTTTTGGGGTGTTTTTGAACCGACCGTTTATGAAAACCCCTACTTGTTAATTTTTTTGAGGCACCGGTTTTGGTCGGCTCAAAAACCTCACAAAACCGGTGTAATGTATTTTTGGGTGGCTTTATAAACACCCCAAATCGGTGGGTTTTGAGCGGCTCTATTTTTTTTATTCCATTTATATCCTCACAAATATATATAATTATAACTACTCATACCCTTCCCTACTTAATTTATTCGTGTAAAAAACTTTCAGAACCGCTCGTTAGTGAATTACCAAGCATGGATTGGACTGGTTTAAAAGCCGCTACATAAAAACCATTCAAAACCGGACCCCTCATAACCGCTCATAACCGATACTCTAAAAACACCTCATAACCGCTACCCCTACAATTGCCAAGCAGACCCTTAGTCATGCATCAACCGGGCCCCAACATTCCAAAATAAAACAATACAAACATGTCAAATCAAAACATGTAAATAAAGCATAAAATAAAATAAAATAGCAAACGACTCAGAACCTTCATACCAAATAACAAAAGCATCATAAATAAATTTATAAGCTCTCTCTTTGTAAGAGCAACTTGCAAAACGAAATGGTGGCTCTAGCAATTAACAACAAAAACAATGGTAGAAACTACAAAGTCAAAACAACATAAGAAAAGCGTAGCTATGGAAATCCCACTTGACAAGAAATCTCAAGTTCTTTTAACTTTCTTTGTATTGAAAGAAAGCATGTTCACAGTGATTCGCGGTTCAAATTTAGTGATCAGGATTGAGTACCATAACTATCTGGATCGGAAACGTAACGTGAACCGAAATGCTCGTCTCGGATCGTGGTTCGGTAGGGGTTTAGTGTACCCGGTAACTATTACTGGAACTACCACCATAATATGTGCACTATTCTAAAAATCGGCATATTGATACCCGCTCGATGCCCGCCCAAGCACCCACCTAGACCCCCCTACCCACGACTATCCATGTTTTGGGTTTTATGAAAATTTCTGCAATTTTTCAGTAGGTTTTGGGGTTATTCTTTTTTAACCGTGGCTGCCTAGGCATGCTAGGTGCTAGACATCCGGTGCCCGCCCAACTAGCGCCTAGCACCTTTTACAACCTTGAAAATGTGGCATTATCAAAGAGTATAGGAATAACATAAAGCCTTCAAGACAAATTGTTTTGCCAAAGTTAACAATAAAACAAACTGAACTATACACTGAGAGATACCTTTGCATTGGCCACAATAAGGTCAAAGTCCAGCAGAAATGCTGCACGAGTAATATACTGTCCACAGTCAACACGTTGCAACAAAGTAGCCACATCCATGGGATTCTGAACAATTGAACGATAATTTGGTGCATCCTCATCTGAGACGGGAAAATGGAACACGCTGAACCGTTTATCATACAAAACCCTGCAGGCAATTAGGGGAATAAGCAAAAAATTAACTGAAACATACATAATCTATGTAAGTCCTTTGGAAAAAAAAATATTGACTATATGCCCAATTATTCGGTAACAATTTCCTCAGAAAAATAATATTGGTAATAATTGCAAAAATCCCTGAATATCAAAATTATGAAGTCAATATATTAGCAGGGATGCTATATTGATCCAAGGAGGCTGGAAACAATCTTTTGAAATGATTGGAGTTGCAAAATGAACTATCTCAATTATTGGCTTTGCTTTGTACAAAGCCACAAGATGGAAGCAAATGTAAAGAAACTTTAATCATCCACCCTCAGTACTTTCGAGGATGCTTGGTTTCAGGAGCTTCACCTGCCTGTGTGAACCTTAGAAATAGCTTTATCTGCCATCCACCTGGTGTTTTACAAAATTTGGTCAATCGCCATGCCTAGACTATACACTAGAGTAGTGCTCCATAACTTGCACCGTTTGGATTAAAATAAGACAATATTCTGATAATGGTGGTGGTGGTGGTGGTGGTGATTGATGCGGACATTGTAATGATGATGGAACTGAAGCTGAAATATTCAATGCATGCCACTAGTCTAATAAGAGTGCATTCTAACTTTATATTGTAAACTTCAATTTGATGTTGTGCCAACGTCTTTAAATGATTTTCATACTTCAAGTCTTCAACAGACTTGCAGAAGATTCACCAGTACACTATTTCAAAGTTGTAAATCTAAACTATTTAATAATCAATTTATGTAGCTTCAGCGTCCCACATTAATCATCAAACAGATCTTTAGTGTTATTAAATCATTCCTGAATCCTACAAAAGTTCAATGGAAGCTGAAGCTACAAAACACCTAATCAACTCACTGCAATATCAGCTGACATTTTAATCAATTGACCATATATATTCATGCACAATCTTAAAAGGATGAACAGTAATACCTATTGCAGATATCACGGAGACACATCCGCAAACGACGAAAGGCATGTTGCTCAGCTTCTGCCTTTGCCCTTAACTCTGATGCTTTGGGACCACTCACTTCCTTTGGAGCTTTTGGGAGTTCTGGAAGTGACCTTAGTTCTTTTGATTTACTTGATGAATCTTCAATTGGAATAGAGAAAACAGCTTCAATAAGTTGTTCTACAAACTTGGACCTGTCTTCACTGGTTGGTTTGTCCAAAGGATACCTATCAAAAGGACACGTATACCACTAGTTGGATGAGTCCAAATGTTCATAAAACCACACGGCTAAGGGGTGCAGGAAAGCACAAAAAATATGATGGATGCATTGTGTCAACAAATTCTTCCCTCAGTGTAACAAGAAAATTAACATACTGAGACGTGTTTGAACTTACCTATAGTTGGAGACAACCAAACAAAACTACACATAATGCCATCAATTAGCTATTGCAGAGATAAAGGCTTTGTTTCTGTTGTTGCTTTAGGCAGTGCAGAAGATGAAATCAAAATTTGTAAAATTTTTGAGAAGAAAACCATTGAACATCTACGTAACTGTGTGATTATGGTGTTCCAATATAACTCATAATATTTTGCTACAGTAGGGGTGATATGCCAAACATAAACTTACAGGTCCTTTTACTTGAACTTCAATAAAGCCCTTCCTTATGAACAGAAAGGAACACTCAATTAGTCTCAGCATGGCCGATATTTGTATATCAACCATACCATTTGGTTTGGTTTTGACCTGTCTGATCCGAAACTGACCCCTACCAATACCAACGGTACAGGTCGATAATGACATTGGACTCTCTTTGCTGTCAAATAAGCAAAACTTGAAAGGAAACAAAAGTATGGAAAAATTATCGCCAAAATGATTTGCTTGTGCCAAAGATCAACATGCTACATTGTGTCGATGAGTGTTCGATAAGATTATTATCTACACAATCGTATGTATTACGGGTAACAATTGATCAGTGTTGAATGCTATTCTAATTTCAATTCGAAGATAAAATGAAATAAGAAAAAATACATAAGTTTGTGTTTAAAAATATACATAAACAGTTTATGATAAACTTGTGCCTAAATGTATCGAATATTTCTTAACTTTTCTAAAATTTGTAATTATCTTTTAGCTTTCCAAATCGAAGAATTCCAAAATTGAGATCCAAAACGACCGAAACCAGGTTCCAATACAGATACTGAGAACCTTGCATCTATGAAGATCCAACATCTCCTGAAACTGTAGCCAGTCCACCAGACAAATCATATTTTTATCTAAGCTAAGATGTTGACAGCAGGATATCACAATTCAATATATATTAACTGCTAGAGAAAATCAAAAAACAGACCAGATGAGGTATCTTGACAGTTATCTTGGATAGAGCTAGAGTATTCCAGGTAGAATATTATTTAGACTTCTTTATTAGCTGAAGATTTGGGTGTACAAGCTAATTCTGTAACCGACCTCAACATTTTGGGATAAAGGCTTTGTAATTGTTGTGTGCTAATTCTGTAGAATATGCAAACTGGCAGTTTGGTTCCTTGGGTAAAATGCGGTAAATAAATATGGGATTTCAAATTCACCCATGATACAGGTCTGCAATTAATTCCCAACATCACATTGAGACGTAACCAAAATACCAATTTCCTGAACAAAATCCAACAGTGTTAAAGTGGCGACCCGGGCATTTTTTGTTATGCATGAAATATAATCCAACTTTTTGGTAATAAGTTGAGCAATATCGAATGTGTATCAGTTTCACAAGGATTGTATGACTTACGTCAGAAAAGGGGCCGTTGTCAGTAACAAGAAGGATGTATAATCTGAGATAAACACATTTCTATATATACTCTCGGTTTTGCTGTTATGGAATCACAAGTCTCTTGCCAGAGTTTTCATCCTGAAATATTTTCAAGGTAGCAAAAAAGAGAATCCAAACTATTAAAGGCTGAGTATGCACGAGTCAACCATTACTAGCGAGACACACTATCATGAAGTAAAATCTCAACATCTTCCCATTATTGTGCAATAAAATTGCTAGTTTGCTATAGTTGACAACTTGCACTGTCACCATCTAGATTCTACATAAATCCTAGCTGGTTCATTCAAAGTTATTTGCACATATGGGCTGCCTACTGGAATGATAAGTACTTTGGTTCTCAAGCCATTGTGATTTCATTTCTGTTTAGTTGTAGTTACTTGCTATCCTTGCCATGAAGCTTGCAAATATGGGATGACATGCAGCAGAGCTACACTTCCACCTACTTAATTTCCAAAATTGTTGGGAAGTTATATCTGCAAGATGCAACTTGGTTTTTTTTTTATCTTAGCTTATGCAAATTATATATTCAGACTTGTACTTCTAGATTTTCAACAGGCATCCCATTCTGTAAATACCAGAGCTGAACTTCAAAACGTTAAGTTCAGGTGATCAAGAGAAGAGAGAACTCTAATCGGGAGTCCTTTCATATTATTATTTGGGCTCAGCCAAGTTCTAACATAAAAGTTAGATGGGCATAAGCCAGGGGCTTTTATAAAGTGAGATGGAATGAGGAGGGTATAGCGGCCTGAGGCGGTCCAAGGCATGCCGAGGCGGGTGCCTCAGTAGCAAGCTATCTGCATCGTTGTGGCCAGGGCACTAGCCCCCCTAAAAGGCCTATGTGGCCACCTTTAATAAGCATGAATATCGCCAACATGTGTCAGGACTCAGCGGATGTCCTCTACTGGACATATTGCATCAATAATACACCATCAAGGATCGAATAGACATGAATAGGACACACCACTCAACTGATACATTATTTTGTACTTTGAAGGCAAATGAAAGCATCGGTTCTGGCAGAAAATATATTGTCTTATCTTAATCTGGTGCTTAAGTAACCTGCCAGAAGCACATTGATTGCCACTTGTATAGGATGACTAGAAGTACTCCATTCATCATGAGCATCGAGTTGTAGATCCTTCATAAAAGAAAAAATGTTTTTCAACCGTAGCATTAACCACCTAGTTGAGCATGCAATGAGAACAAGGTAAGTCTTGGATGATAATGGATCACTCAATATAAAAGTGGAACTGATTTTCTGTAAATGGTCTTTTAAGTGAAAAGGTGGAGCTTCATCACCTAAACACTAATGAGCTCATATTTGCTTCTTCTAGAAAACAAAACTCGTCAAAGCCTTGATAGATTCCAGGGTTCACAATACATAAACAGTTATATGCAATCAACCTGGTCTCAACAAAGCTTACCAGTTTAAGTCAACAATAAACACACCAACATATGAATGTAATCTGCATACATCTCACTCAGAAAATACGGAATGTCTCTAGTAGAAACTCACTTCTAAAATCTCAACAATCTTACTTTAGACTCCTAATCAATCAGAATATATGTTGAGCGCAAATTTAGTACATAACTACATATGACATATGTTATTTCAAATGAGCAGTAAAATACAAAAAACCATAAGAGCATGAAAATAGTATTAGCAGCTTGAAGACATCGAACAATATTAACTCTTCAAAGTAATGACTAAGAGTTATTTTTTACTTTGACCAGTAAGGAACACATAAGAATTAAAATATATTAGAGTGGAAGGCATTACACATTCCGTAGAGAGAATATGGAAGTAGAATCTTCATCTATATCCGTTAAGGAAACCGATGATGTTCCCAATAGTAATATGGGGAGATCAGATGGCAATTCCTCCAATAGAGTAATCAAGACAGCCTTAAGCTGTTCATGTGCCTGAATATTCAATCATCAAAACCAGAATGAAAGTTGCATCTTCAAAGTAATAATAAGAAAATCATCCTAAAGAACTCATATGTGATGTTTCAGTACCCACCGTCTCCCACCAAAGCTGGAATTGGGGTAAGTACAATATTGAGGGAGTGGTTCTTCTTGCTTCACCAAATATATGTACCAAAGCCTCCTCTGGTGTCTTTGCACTTGGATCAGATAGAAGAGAGGGAAGCCCAAGAGAATGAACAGGAAATTTCTCCAATTCATGCAAGACAGCAGGCCCAATATGGTCCTGTTCAACCAAAGAGTAAGTAAAACTTTAGGGACTGACTATAACTAACAACTGTTATCAAGAAAACAGATGAATACCAGCCCAACGCTTTCTTCACCACAGATCAAAAGCCGAGGCCTATAGACAAGAGGAAGTGCAGAACCATAGGAATACGCAGAGAGTTTGCTCATATCTGAATCTGAAAGGGAAGGAAAATTTTCAGATATATACTCCAGGATTCTCTGGAGATGTCTTCGTAAACATGGAGCAACAATTGAAGATAGCGGCCTAGATTGCACCACCGAGCCCCTATGAGCTGCAGGAGTAATTGTAGACATGGCCTCCAGAAAATGATATTTTTCAACCTTTACAGAATCAACATCTATGACAAACTTGTCATCACTAGTGTATACTTGAGGATACTTCTCACGGAAAGCACGAATGGCAGCTTCTGTGCATAAAGCTTTCAAGTCAGCTCCACAGTATCCTACACAACTAGCTGCAAGTTCCACCTTTAGCTCTTTCGAAGGAGGCTCTTTCCATTTGCGTGTGTGAATATCTAGAATTTCAGCACGAGCCTCACAACCAGGTAAAGGGAAGTTGAATTCACGATCAAACCTACCAGGACGACGCAGAGCTCCATCTATAGCATCAATCCTATTTGTTGCCCCAATCAAAACAACTTGCCCACGAGAATCAAGACCATCCATTAAAGCAAGTAAAGTTGAAACAATAGAGTTGTGAATCTGTTCTTGTTTGCTGGATCTAACAGGAGCAAGGCCATCTATTTCATCAAAGAAAATAATGGATGGTTGATTTCTTTGTGCTTCTTCAAAGAGCAATTTAAGCTGTCTTTCTGCCTCCCCAACCCATTTGCTAAGAACATCAGCCCCCTTGCGCATGTAAAAGCTGACTTTTTGACCAGCCTTTGAGGCAGCACAAGCCAGTGCTCTAGCAATCAACGTTTTTCCTGTTCCTGGAGGACCACACAGCAAGACTCCCCTTGGGGGAGTGATGTGATAATTTGCAAAAAAATCAGGATAAAGAAGGGGAAAGAACACCATTTCCTTTAAGGCATCAATGTACTCAGACAGTCCTCCAATGTCATCAAAACTCACACTTTCATCAACCTGTAATGGCTGAATATCTGCACCACCCTTTGAACTCGGTCCAGCAGTTTGAGCCCCAGCAGTAATAGAACCAAAAGTGTCACCTTGATGACCCCATCCAGAGGCTGCAACATTTGATCCCCAAGCAGACGTACCATGCAAATCCAATCCCCCGAAAAGCATCGGTGCTCCACTTCTTCCACTTCGTGACCATGGAATAGATGGACCATCATCCAGTTCATCCACAAGAAGTGAATCATCAGAATCATCAGGTCTTGATAGTGTAGGACGCTTGTGAACTCGAGAACCACCCTTCCGTATATCCTTGCTGTTTTTGGAGCTCATTCCATGATGAAGTACTCTTCGAGGATATCGCGGTCTCTGTTTTCCTTCTTTCTCAGGAGAGGATCTACGGACCTCTGCACGGTTTCGAAGATCATACCGTCTTCGCCCTTGTTCTTCCCCATCATCATCATCATCATCTTCCTCATCTTCCTCCACATCGTCCCCTGCATCACCCTCCATTTCATCCCCACCATCTTCCTCAGCATTCCCATTTTCTGTTTCATCATGCTCCGCCTGAGGTTCAGAACTTTCCTGGTCATCTTCAGATTCTTCATACGGCTGTACTCTTGCCCCCCTATCTGATTTTCGAGGCCGTAATCCTTCACGACGAGGACGGTATTTATTACTGGGAATCTTCTTATTCCTTGGGAGCGATAATTCATCATGACTAGCATTGTTTTCAGCCTTACGTTTAGAGGAGCGATACCTGGGTGCCTGGAAGTTAAGTATGTTAGTAGCAAAATTTGACTAAATCATAATAACACCATAAAGCTTTCATGCGTCAGGCTCCTAGACCAAGCTAACAACTGACCTCTATAAACATTCCATACATTGGAGAGTATAAAATCTCACCATTAGATCGTCATCTGTTCTTGAACTGTCGGACTCGTAGTCATCAAGATTGATAGTAATCTTCCTTTTTCTTGTTGAACGGCGAAGATTTGTTGCGACAGACTGCAGATAGATGAAGTATAGTTTTATTACACCAGAAAGATAGTACAAATTAAAATGAAGAAATTTCAAATGAAGACACATGCCAACACAATGAAATATATTCAATTCTGGAACAGCCTTGTTAGATGCAGGAGCAGATGGAAACCGGGCCGCTCTGCATGAATTTTCAAACACCCTTTATGGGAGCCCAGTGCGAGGTCTGCTCCCAACAGAGTCCGTATAAACAAATTCCTCTCCCTCCACTCAGCCCAATATTCCAGGCACAAGCCCCAGCTCTTCCATGAAATCCTTGAATCTTCTGACAGTGGGCTAATGAATGAGATCACGAGATGATAGAATGGAAATCAGCCGTGATTCTTCACTTCAATCATCACGTGTCTATTTAATTTGAATTTGCTGGCATCCACACGAGCCTGGGTTTCAAAGCGACAAGATTTCCTGTTATTCTTGTGACAACTTTTTATCCCATGGGACTGATTCCAGGATAGGAAGTATGCATCAATGACCGTCGCATTGCACCGACTACTCACACCGTCGTCCACCATCCCTCTAGAGTCTAGATCAATTCCAATTTCCAACTTCCAAGGTATCTCCCTCTATTCTTCGGTTTTCATCATTTTTGTCAAGACGACCAAGCAACTTTTTTCTTAGAGATTATAAAAAATCAATAATGTTGTCGTAAAGATCGAAGCCAAAATTTCAAGAGTGTAGAAATAATGTACCCTTTTCATTTTATTGAAATCCTAGGCATATCATGATTTGGGAATTCCTATCCTTTTTAGACAATTATGCACCATTTATGTGAGATAAAATTCTATCCAATTTATGTGCTATAGACTTTTTTGGATTTATTGTTAATACATGTTTACAAACGTAACAATGATGTATTTTCACTCCACCGAAAAACTTCTTCTTTAGTCCCATATCTAATTATGTAGTATAATAATTAATAACACCAATCTTTAGTCCCATATCTAATTATGTAGTATAAGAAACACTAATCATCCTATATATGTGTACGAGCCAAGGAGTTTTTGACCCAGATCTCTCTCTCTCTCTCTCTCTCTCTCTCTCTATATATATATATATATATATATATATATATATATATATATATATATATATATATATAGTATAAGAAACACCAATCATCCTATATGTGTACGAGCCAAGGAGTTTCCAGATCTATCTCTCTCTCTCTCTCTCTCTCTCTCTCTCTCTCTCTCTCTCTATATATATATATATATATATATGGTGAGGTATGGTTTCCTCATAGTACATTACTAGATGCGAGACTAAAGGAGACAACATTGGGACACTATATCTAGCAAGACTAAAATAGATATTCATAAATGGTTCAAGAATGTGCTTTGGTGAAGTGTTCTAGAACACCTTATTTTATGCAGATGTACCTGCGACTCAAAACCTTATAGTCATCCTAGGTCATTACAGAGGCTATATGTTGATAATTAAGTTAGTTTCTCAAGAACTATCGGAAGTGAAGAAAGGTAAAACAAAGAGGATGAGCAACCAAATCAGAAGTTTGCGGTTGATTTTTGAGGCAGAAACTTAGCCTAGGTCATAGCAAAGAGTCAAATCTTGACAGTTTAAGTTACTTTCCGAAGAAATGTAACAAATAAGAAAGGAACTAAAAAAAGAGGAGGGTCAGCTAAGTCCAAAGTTTGTGGTTGACTTCACAGATACTTATCCAAGGTATTGGTCGATTTATAAGTCTGTCAAAGAATATTGCATTGCAGCTAAAAGATCGTTAACATTGCAGCTAAAAGATCGTAAACATTGACAGAAGTTCCCAAATAGGATCATAAATCTGGCTTCTGCGACCAAAGGATATGGATAAACAAAATTGACGAAGGTTGACTGATGCATAAATGGTTTACTTTCGTCCATAAGTAATTTGAGGCATGAAATCATAACATGGGAATCATGCAAATAGAAAGCATATCCTCAAAGAAGTAAAAAAAAAAAAAAGAATAAAATATCATTTGACTGCGGAAAGAATCATAATCATGCACTTTAGGGATCATAGAGTTTAAAGAAGTAAATTATAAAATAAAACAGAACTGCACAGCTGGAACCCTAGGCATCAATTTCAACTATGCAAGTATTACATTACGTATACAGTAAATTTTATAATAAGAACTCTTTCTGGGTTCTAAAACTGAATAAAAGTGTAAAAAGTATAAGATTTAAGGTAGAGAAAGAAAAGGTAGGCACACCTTTTATGAATAAAGGCATCCTTGCTGCCTAAACTTTATATGTAGACATATCCAAATCTATAATAGCTTTGAGGTTTCTCCTATTCTTGCTGTGAGAGAATGGAGAACAATTGGAGAGGGTAAGCTGTAATCTAAGGGTACCGTTAAAAGGTAAATAGACAAGGGTTGCACTGACATCATGCAAGGTAACACCCCATATAATGGTAAAAATTGAGAGACAGATGAGAGATACATGTGCATGTTACCCATATTGTGTCACTATGTCGATCTCACGGTTTCATGTACATAAAGTTTGTCAAGAAGAAAGTAAAAATATTGAACAGCTTGGAATTTAGAGGAGTCTGTCAGCCTATCAAATATGTGGAGCAAAAACAAGATCAAGAAATGTGCTAATTATGAACAATATGATAATTAATCTCGACATGCATGTTCCACTCGCAATATATCACATGGCTCGCAATTTGTAGAGTATTCCATTTGTCAAAGAAAAACAATTAGGCATGTAAAACATAGTAGTCAAAGGTGTGCCCGAGTCGCACCTCGCAGCAAGGCACACCAGCTGCGCCTCGCACCTCACTAGGCGAGCGTCTTTTGTGCCTTGCAGCAAGGCGCCAACAAGAAAAGGCGTGCCTAGGCGCACCTTTTTTTCTTTATCCTTTTTTTTACGAAAAACTTCGAGACAAGATCCCTTACCTCATACAAGGGTGATGATGATTTGATGGAATTTGATGAAGATGAATGATTGTTTTATTGGTTCTGCTTTTATTCTGCTTTTATTTTACAATTTGTGTTCCTTTCATTTTATTACTTCTTGTTAGAGAACATAAATTTTTGTTAGTTTTCTTGATTGTTATTGTTGCTCTTCTAGTTTACTTGATTATGTTTTTTAAAATGTTTTTGTTAGTTTTGATATGTTATTTGATTATTTTTTACATTACTAATTTATTTATTTATGTACATTTTTATTATTTATTATTTTTGTGTCTCACTTTGCTCGGATACGCGTCTTACGTCTTGTGCCTCGGACGACATAGACTCTTTGCACCTCAAGTGCGCCTTGCGCCTTTGACTATCTTGATGTAAACATGTACTCATGTACCCATATTTGACAGAAGAAGATAAAGCTAGACAAACCTAAGCAGTGGTAAGTATGTATCATGACAAAGTACTCATTGGCAGATAAAAAAGAAATGGATTTGTATTTCTTGGCTCACCAGAAGATACAAGAGTTATCGAAAACAAAGTATACTATTTGTGCATTCTACTATAGTTATGTACTTGTTATGATCAATCCTCTAGGAGGTAAGTGAACAGACATAGTGAAGTAGTTGAGCCTTATACTTGCCCATCAAAACTACCTTTAAGTTATCTAGAAACGGTCTCAAAGAATAAGGTCTCTAGGAGTTGGCTTCAATGAAGGTCTCCATGAAAAATTATATGTCATGTCGGACAGGATAACCAATGCCATACAAGCAATGGGCATTCTTGTCATTTTAAGCTACCCATATTCACGTGCATATTCATATGTTTGATATTATATAGTGTCTAAGAATTTATAAAAGAAATTACTTAATGGGGAATATGGAATAAATATAACTAACTTCAACTACCTTATCTAATGCCATCTCCAACACCACCATGCCACCATGACTAATCCATAATTTCCAACCAACCCACTACATATCTAGGAATGTTGCATTTTTCAACACATCTTGCCAACAAACTCACGAAATTACAAGTTCGATAAAACATTATACACAACATAATATGGCATGTCAATTGAACATATCATATATGTGTGCACGGACGTATGTCTTAAATAGATATTCCGAATGTCAAACCTCAAAAGAGGATATAACAAACTAACTACCCCTAAGCAATCTAATGACACTCACATGCATCACATTTTCCACAAAATATCGCATCTTAGAATTTCCAAAACAATTCCAATCAACTATATCTCTTGATTGTAATTGCAAAAGTTAGATGATAGTCGTGTATGATTCTAAATTGTTATTTGGTTTACTTTACTTTTAAATTCTTCCAAGTAATCTGAATGGATCCTTCAAGATTGAAATATTAAATATAAAGTGACAAAAATTATAGTAGTTAATGGATGCTCCTGTATGGAGGTGCAATAATATAGTAGTTAATGGAGCCAATGCTACAACTATAGGTAGGCCTAGATGAACGTGTCAAAGAGGGATATGGTTTATTAGCGTTACAGAGAACATGGACCTTGTCCTCAACAACGCATAATGAAAGAAGAGGATTCAAACAGCCGACCCTACAAGTTTGGAATATACCCTTAGTTGTGGTTATTGTTGTACAAGTGACAAAAATTATATGAAAAGAATAAGTACAAAGAGGAAAAAAAAAGATATTATATAATGATAGAAGAAATAAAATACTTGACCTAAACCAACTTATTGGGATGCTTGGTACCAGGGGCGGAGCCATGATTAAAATCTAGGGGAGGCCGTGGTACTATATATTATAAAAGTTGCCATGTTAATTGAACTTCAATAACAAAATTATATAAAATTGGAAGCAAAAATAAAACTTTCAACAAAGATAAGATTCAAACTCATGTATTTCATTTGAAAACCCAAAGTGCTACCACTAGAGCCAACTTATTCTTTGTGTAATAGAGGCTCAAACAAATATATATGTTAAAATTGCAAAAAAAAAAATCTATATATTAATTAACATTTTTTTAAAAAAATTGGGGGCCGTGGCCCCACTTGGATTCCATGTAAATCCGCCCCTAAGCTAAAGTCTACATGGAGTTACTTAATTTCAGTAGCAACTAGTTGAATTTTCTGGACCCACCTCTATGAATGACAATACATTTTAAAATAGCTGCTGCCAATCGGCCAGCAAACTAACTATCCCTATGGTAGAATCTTTCACGCGATACAACTCCTCAACGATTCCAATCAACTAAAACACAAGTAAGCATCTAAAACTAAAACTTTCCACATGACGCACGCACCAACTTTCTAACCCACCAAATCAAAACTAAACTCGTAAAAATCCTCAATCTCCCCCAATATTACACCAACAAACCCACAAATATGAACAAATACTTTATGATGTTTGTAGGGGCATCTCGTCAACTTGAGAATATCCATATAAATCCAGAATGCATGCCTTAAAATAGGTTCAACAAAATATATCGAGGGTCGTTCCTGCCAACTTGAGAATGCATATACCCACATGCATGCATTCTGTGTTTACAATCCTTCCACATAAATATGACCAACAAAATTTTGCAATCGACTAACCCGCAACTTATAGAAAGCCTCAAATTTCCCCCATGAAACACATTCAAGCCCGCGAAATTACACATGCACATTATCGTCGATTCGGAAGTAAACAATCTCAAGGGAAAACTTTAAGGACAAAATGTCAAGTAGCTTACATCCTTATCAGCGTTCCTGGGCGGGCGGTTCCTCGGACGGAGCATCTTGGCGATCTGCGACGCGGCTGTCCTCCTCTTGGTCTTGCTCTTCTTGCGGATCACCGGCTTGTACCAGAGGTACGCCCTCCCATAGATCTTCTTCCGCTGCCTCAACCGGTCGCTCGTCCTCAGCGGCCCGTTCGCCCCTTTCGATTCCATTAAAACCCCTAAACCCCAACGGAAGCATCAATAATTAACACAATCATCACAAAAAAAAAAACCTAATTTTATCGGCGCAATGTGCTCACCTGGTCGTATCGAGACGATCAGAGCGACGATTTCGAACGATTGCGTGAAGCGGAGATATTGGGGGAAATGGGAAAACCCTAATTTCTAGAGAGACGAAAGTGTGGCGCAGAGAGAGAGAGAGAGAGAGAGAGAGAGAGTTCTATTTTAGAGAGAGACGCAGAGTTTTTTTTTTTTAGAAAGAGAGTTTGGGGGGGGGGGGGGGGGGGGGGGGGAGCTCTGCCTTCCGGGACGATGAGGGATTTCTCTCTTTCTATAGAGAAACCCTTGCTTCGATTTGGCCCTCACGTGAGGCTCACGTGCGACCGGCCGATCGAGACTTTGACCGGTCGGATATTCCGGGGCGGTTGGGACGAACCGGAGGGCTTATAAAAAGACCAGAAGGGTTTTCCTGGACCGTAGGATTATAAATGGACGGTGAATAGTGGTTTGAGTATGTTCTTTAAGAGTATGAGCTTTGGTAGTCTTCCGAAGAGTTGGGAGAAGGGGTTATTGGCCGTAGTAGCCGTTAATGGTACAGCCGTAATTTTTTTTCAATTCAACTAACTTTTGGAATTGGAGCAAGTACGATCGCAAGTGGACCCACATGACAGTTTTTTTTTTTTTTTTTTTTTGGATAATCATGGTTTTTTTTTTGATATGGAGGATCCTTGTAACATACATAGATTCACAATCAGAAACGAGATACAATCCAACAATCTCCACCTTAGCTCGTTTTCGCTGACCGAGCAACCTAGCACACCCGACTACCATTTGTTCGTTCTGGCTAGTAGAACACCTTTAGCACACTCCGGCTATCTTTGCTCGTTCCTGCTAACCGAACAACCTTAGCACACTCCGGCTACCTTTTCTCAACAACCTTAGCACACTCCCACTACCTTTGCTCGTTTCCGCCAGTCGAGCACCTAGGAGATCCAACATATTGTCATCTCGATTCGTTCGACCACAGAACCAAGCCTGACACGTTCATCTACACCACAATTGTGTGCTAACCACAAGCCTTGCTCCACTTTGGTCTCGTCAAGCCTACCTTTGAAGCCATTTTTTGTAGTTGATGCTCCTACTCCACTTTGAGAAGAGCCCGTATAATCCGATTATACACATGAACGTTTAGCACCATCTGTTTCGAACCAAATAGAGCCGCCCAAACTAGATTCGTAACCATGGGCTCTGATACCACTTGTTGGGTACGCGAAAGCGTTTGCCAACCCACCTGATAAAAACCAACCATCGTTGTAATGCCCCGCTCCGTACGGTGCATTATGCTGAGTCGTTGACTCGAAGAGTTACATTGACCCGATTAAGTATCGATGTGAATCGATACAAGAGTTACATTGACCCAAGAGAAAGCATTAAGTCGGTTCAAAGATTCTAAGAAATCGAATCGATGCAACGCACAAGTCCAATTTGAACGAATATTAATTTTAGTTGATTTCGTGTGCAGGCTCAAGCTATACTTTTATGCTGAAATATAAGAGGTCGACATTCTGCCTTATTTGCAATAGTATTCGTAAAACCAAATCCTCGCCTCGCAACGGACTGAGACATAGGCACGATAAGCCAAATCGGTCGAATAATTCAATGAAGCACGAAGTGCTCGAATGGCTAAGTCAGAAGAGTTAGTCGTGCAACGAAATAATAAAATCGAGCCGCATCGGCTCGACGAAAGAACTAGGCATATCGGCTTAAGGTGGGAGGACTTTTGACTCTTCTTTTCTACTCCTTCATGCCTAAGTAAAATGTACCATTGTATGCTAAGTTAACCTATCGAGACCACGGGCGTGGCATCGATCGAAAGATGAACGTAGTACGTGTCAAACACTAGATAGAACAATCAAAATAAAATGTGCATCAAATGCACGAGTCGCTATTGAACATCGAAACACAGTAACGACGAACGCCTCAGTATGCAAGTTATAAGAACATGGGATAACTGTATCGACGAGTGCCTCAACGCACAAGTCATTCGTGCCCCCGCGCACGAGTTAGAAGGCTAGCACATTGGAAGACTATTAATGCGAGTTCCTAGTGTACGGGCCATGAACATTGAACACTAAGGCATAGAACATGGAATTACGGTATCGAGGCGTGCATCACATGCACGACTCGAAGAATAGTGAACAATTGTGTCAAAGCGTGCGTATGTGCACGAGAATCATAAAAGATGGCTTCGTTGCGAAGAGAATAGTTGTGGCATGAATGTGACGAAACTGTCGAATGTGGCACGGTGCCTTGGAAATATTCGGGACCTTTGGATCGTTCGTTTGACGAACATTGTGTTGGGGCATGGTGCCATTGAACATTGAAATAAAGAATGAGATCATACAAAGAATGTGAGAACATAGAAAGAGTGAGAACATCGAAAGAAAGAGAAATGCAAGACGACGTAAAGTCTGAGTTTCGGACTCAAGACTATGTTTGGTTGTATGAGTTTGACGTGCGTTGATGGTCGAATAGACTTGAGATATTGTCCATGCACGGGTGTGGTGATATTCCCTCAAACGAGTTAAATGCTAGGGCACCCGGACCATTCGACCTAGGAGGGACGTTAATCATTGTTGGTGCACATATTTTGGGCATGACTTACAATCTGCTACTAATATGATAAGTCATAATTGATGGTAAGTTCGACGTCCTTCAGATATTGGGCTAGCAACCCGTACGGGCAGGATGCCGGGTTATCCAATTTGAGAAAAGAAAAAAAACATGGTAGAGTTCCATTTTGGCACGGATACACCAACGACCTTCATATAGTTAAGGAACGGTGGTTGAAAGTGCAAGCACACAGAGATCCTGCACAAGATCACTTATAATATGATAGGAAAAGATGGTAGGCGTATTCATCTTACGTCGGTACAAGGGTGAGTGTGTCGATGTTGGTAAGAAGTCACGAAACAACACGAGAGTGCTATTGGTTGCCTACTTCCTTATGCGAATCATCGATAACATGCTTGCCATGATAACATATTTTACTGCTTTCGAATATGCCATGAAACTCACCCTAAGGCAAGGATAGAAAGATTACTAACTTGTATGTTGCATGATTCAATACACTACTTAATGTCGGTTTAGTAAAGTGGGTCATTGATCAATACAATGAAAACGAAAGTATTAATCCCCCACTAGTTTGCTCGCAGGTTCAGGGAATGATTTGCCCATGGCAGAGCTTCGCTTGAATGCGCTGAGGCATGGAATGCCATAAGTATTGAGACGTACAACCGCATTGACGCTCGGACTTGCAACAGGATGATGCGGCCGAGATATAGAAGACATGATATATGGAACGATAAAATACTTTGTGGGCAAGAGAGAACCTGATTGTTGTAAGCTAATCTAGCAAATTCAGTTGGGTTATTGAAAGCCTTTGTAACCTTAGTTCAATTATCAATAAAGAGAATTATTTCGTATACTCTGTTTCTTCCGCTGCTAATATTAAATCAAAGATAATCATTTGAGAACTTGTCATCTTATCTTGTACGAGTGAAACTCCAGACTCGTAAGACATTACGCCCCATCGAGGACGAATGATTTGGATAAATCGATGTGAGGACTGTAGAAGCATGGAAAAGAGGATATTGCTTTTAGTCCCACATCAGAAAAGAGAAGAAGAAATGGCTCATTCTATTCTATATATAGAGCCCCCTTGCCTCCTTTAAAAATGGCACCAAAATAAAAAGAAGAAAAGTAAAGGGAGCTCGTGTCCAGGGAGCCCGTTCGAGCCACAAAAAGTTGCAACAGTGCTTCATCTGCTTCTGGATCGGCTACAAGTTCTTCACTTACCATCTTGGCAAGGATAAAGTTGGATCTTGAGTACTATACGCCTTCACAGGCTAGTACGAAGAAATCCAAGACAGCAACTTGGACTCTTCTTACTACGTACCTTCAGGTGCTAAACCGAAAAAGTCTAGGACAGTACGGGCTCAACAAGCCCAGTCAACTGTCCAATTTGCTGACCGTCAGCGGGTACCGTTAACTGTTACACGGGCCCCTGATGGAAAGTTCTACAGAACCTCCCGTGTCCAGCCCTCTGCGACAAATAGACAGGGTAGGTCCCAAAAGTCTTTCTACTACAATCGAGAGTAAGTACTTTTACTAGCCTCAGATCATGGAGAAAATATGCCTAAAAGTCTTCCTACAACGATCGAGAGCAAGTACTTTTACTAGCCTTAGATCAGGGAGCAAATATGACACCTACGCACCCGGGCGCTCGGAATACCCGGGCCCATAAAATAGATGCAAAGGTAGATCAATCTGCTCTTGACTTGCGAGACGTGGTCATTAACAAACACAAGGAGAGAGAAGCAACCTTGGCGTGCGATGAGCCCTTTCCAAGACATCACTGCACCCAAGTCGCCATCAACTGCTGCTGCAACAAGACAATGGCTCAACCACCAAGGCAGTCTGTGTTCCAGCGACTGCAACCTGCTGAGCCTTTTCGACATCATCTCGGAAGCATGATGCCAGTTGAAGACTTCGTAACGGCCTACTCTCAACTAGACGTAATACTCAGATGTGTCAGGTAGGCGCATTGTCTCAGCCCGGTGCATCACAATCTTTTGAGGGAGTTCATCGTCAAATCTTCTTCGAACAAGGAGATCCATAATCCGTAGTGTTAGTACTCGCCAAGGAGGAGGATCAGTCAAATTCATCTTCATTGAGAAGTTAAAAGAGAGACAAACAAAATTCTCTCAAAATCGTTGCTGACCGCATAGGCGTTATATGGCCAAGTTGATCTAGGCCGCAGAAGGAAGAACCGCATGAGCCTTATGCGGTTAAGTGGACTCGAGCCGCAGAAGCAAGGCTCCTGGAGACCCCATGCGGCCAAGTGGTCTCAAGCTGCAGAAACAAGGCTCTTGGAGACCCCATGCGGCCAAGTGGACTCGAGTCGCAGAAGCGAGGCTCCCGAAGACCCTATGCGGCCAAGTGGCCTCGAGCCGCAGAAATAAGGCTCTTGGAGACCCCATGCGGTCAAGTGGACTCGAGCCGCAGAAGCGAGGCTCCCGAACACCCCATGCGGCCAAGTGGCCTCGAGCCGCAGAAACAAGGCTCCTGGAGACCCCATGCGGCCAAGTGGACTCGAACCGCAGAAGCAAGGTTCCTGGAGACCCCATGCGGCCAAGTGGCATCATGCCACAGAAACAAGGCTCTTGGAGACCCCATGAGACCAAGTGGACTCGAGCCGCAGAAGCAAGGCTCCTGGAGACCTCATGCGGCTAAGTGGACTCGAGCCGCAGAAGCAAGGCCCTCGAAGATCCCATGTGGCCAAGTGAAACCAAGTCGCAGAAGGAATACTCCCGAAGGATCCTATGCGGCCAAGTGGAGCCGAGCCGCAGAAGAAAGGCTCCTAAGGACACTATGCGGCCAAAACGATTCAGGCTCTACTCTGTGGGGGGACACATGGCAAGTTGGCCAAGTCTCAACCACCCAGATTTGCTGCAACAAAGAAATCTCAACAAATCCACCAGCTGGCAGCCAAAGACCGAGTCCTCGTGTACTGTTACAGCCACGTGGCCATCTATGCGGCCCAAAATATGTTTCATTCAAATATCACTATAAATAGCAGGCTACCACATCCCTGCTAGAGGCTGGCAATTTGTCATGCCCCACAAGCCAAAATACTGGAGAGCGGGGGACAGACACAGCCAGCTACGTACATTGAAGTGTAATCCACCTCGATGTACGGTCACGATTGTCTAGATGCATGAGGGTTTTACTATAAGTCAACAGTCACTTATGGTCAAGAACAAGCCTAGTGTCTCAATCTCAAGCAAGCAAGTAAATGTAACAAGATGGTAGATCATCAGACATATAAAGTAAGGCATCCCATACATTACATATTCATATGATCATGAAGCTAGTCATACAAAATGTGAAGACTAGTAAGAGTGTAAGTCATACATGATCAACCCTAGGATTTTTCAATCTTGTTACATCCCTTAGACAAACATGAATGTAAATTTAACATGAGCTTACACTTGTCCGACGGCTAAATGCCTCAAAAGAATAATTTATAATAGAGTGGGAGAGCAAAATAAAACCCACTCGTTCCAGGGTTGCGCCTAGTGTTCACCATATGGCTGGAAGAATGGAAGATCCTCGGGTGCTACTCCAAAATCTGGCCATACAAAACTAGCTGTGTCAGACTCCAAAAAGAGCAAGTGCCACAAAGGAGGCTTCACTTAAGAACTAAAACCATCATATTAGCACATAAAGACATAATTGATCATGAAAGACATGTGTTAAGGAAATCAGGATGATAAACGACAAGATAACTAAGGAACTATTCAAGTAACCAAGTTACAACCCGTAAACCAAATAAGGACCGGGGTTGTAACCCTTCACCTGAACAGAACTTAGTTTTTAACCAATTATCGAATAAGTAAAGCATAACAGTAACGGGCTGAAGAAACCATGTACTGGCCTTGTCTAGGAAAGACTAGACTAGACTCCATCCATCAATCACCGCAAAGCAATGAGTACGGCTTGATACTTTAACTAACTGGGATTATCACAAGCCTAGTTACTAACAAGATGCATCGAGATGTTCCAACAGCCACAAGCCCTACAGACTTAATCCAGTAGCAAATTGAGAGAGTTGGATTAGGTGACTTAGGGGTGCAACACATGACAGTGTGCTAGAAATATGCCCTACTCGACAGCAGGCTACAAGTCCCATTAAAGCACCCAGATAATGGGACTGCCCGTAGCTAGGAAATCTCTTCATGAACTACTTGATCAATCTAGTCATTATCCTAGTCAGATTCAGTATGAATCTCTGCCGTGGTAACCAGGAATTCATGTCCTAGACATGATGCAAGACGAGACATGTAGCTTATACAAGCACAAACACCCATGGTGACAAGAGTTACTTAGCAAGTCAAGATAGCCATCACAACAGCATATCAAGATTATCATGTTAGGTTTACTTATCAAGAGTGTGCCATGATGGGCCACTATTATGTATTATCATATGCCAAGGTTGCTTGTTACTTGTTAAGAGTGCGCCTTAACAGGCCACTATCGTGTTCTATCCTTACATTATCATGAATAAGAGAAACTTGCATAAATAACTAGTAACATATTCTTGAAGCCAAGAAAAAGATCTACTACTTTCATGTTAGAAGTTGGGAGAAATTTTGACCATAATTCAGCCAAATAGGACATAAAACAGCCAAAAATAGCCAAAATAAGCAATATGCGGCATTCTGCGGTACTATACGGCATTCTGCAGCACTATATAGCCTTTTGCGGCACTATACAGAATTTTGCGACACTATGCGACCTTCTGCGGTACTATGCGGCAGGCTGCACTATGCAGCACTATTCATTGTCCCTGCCAGATTCAGGATAGATGAACTAGAAAATGTCCAAATCTTATTTGGCCATAACTTTCTCAAAACAAGTCAAAATCTAACTTTTCAAAGGTCCATTTTGGGTAAAATCGAATTCTCTACAACATAGAATAATCAAAACTTGAAAATAATAAAGTTTGTTAGATCAAAACCCAAGAAAACTGAAAAGGCTACAAACTTAGATCTACCAAAATCCATCCGTCCAAACCGAAAACTCCAAGTCCTAAAGATGCTTAGAATCATGTAGAGAAGAAGATAGAATAATAAAATAGAAGATCCATCACGAAGCAAGTTGCACTTGCTTAAGCTCTCTAGGTTGGTGGAAGAGTAATAGAGAAGAATAAGAAGAAATAAATGGAAGTAATAAAGAGAGAGAAATGGGTGGTTGGGCTTTATAAAGAGAGAGTTTTCTCATAATGAACGAAGCCCAATCAAACCAAGCCAAACCAAAATAAACCAAGCCAAGTCATGACCAACCAAGACTAGGCTAGCAAGTCAAGTCCAACTACGGATCACTTGACAAACGTTAGAGATCTCAAATACGTATACGAAAATACGTATAACGGGAAACGAAAGTGACAACTCTACCTACCATAAAAGAATTCCATTCTTGGAATTTAATCAAGAGGCTAGAGATGTCTGGGCAAGCTATATTAATCATAAGCAAGCTACGACTAGCAGTCAATCAAGCAATCATTCATGCAAGCAAGAAATTAAATGCATAAGGCATAAGGAAGACATTATACCTTATTAGTCAAACAAGTGTGGATATCGCGAGCGGATATCATCCTCACGCTCCTACGTTAACTTACCCAAAGAGTGGTGACCCCAAGCAACACGGACTAAACTAATAGTCTTGTTCTTGAGTACCTTTTCTCTTTGGTCCAATATGGATACGGGTCTTTCCTCATATGAAAGATTGGTACCAACAACCAATTTCGAATGATCAAGGACATGACTCGGATCCGGGATATACCGTCACAATTGGGATATATGGAATACATCATGTACCTCACTTAATGACGACGGAAGAGCGAGATGATAGGACACATCACCTACTCGTTCAAGGATATCGAACGGCCCTATATACCTAGGACTAAGCTTTTCCTCGTACGCCGAATCGAATGATGCCACGGGTAGACGAGATCCTAAGGAACACGTGGTCGCCGACTGAAAACTCAAGGAAACGTCGATGAGAATCAGCCCAATGGCGCTGGCGATCTTGGGCAACTCGAAGATGATCTCTGACTTGTCTGACTACCTCAATTGTCTACGTAATCATCTTTGGACCAAGCATCTGTCTCTTGTCGACATCATCCCAAGCTAATGGTGATCTGCACTTCCTGTCATACAGTGCTTCAAAGGGTGCCATCTGGATACTGGCCTGGAAACTGTTGTTATAGGAGAACTCCACGAGATGTAGGTAAACTTCCTATAAACCACCGAAGTCGAGTGTATATGACCGCAATATATCTTTAAAAGTCTGGATCATGTGTTCTGACTGACCATCTGTCTGCAGATGATAAGCTGAACTGAACTTGAGACGAGTTTCCAAGCTCTCTTGAAGACTCCGCCAAAAGTGCAATGTGAATCTTGAATCTCTGTCTGATATGATACTAACTGGCACTCCATACAATATGATAATCTGCCTGAGGTACATCTCTGTAAGCTGATCCGTCGACTGGCTAATTCTGAAAGGGATAAAATGAGCTACCTTGGTGAGTCTGTCAACTATAACCCAGATAGCATCTCTTCCAGCTGGAGATTTAGGTAATCCAGTTACAAAATCAATGGTAATATGCTCCCATTTCTATTCTAGAATCAGTAAAGGTTGAAGAAGTCCAGCTAGTCTCTGATGTTCAGCCTTAACTTGTTGGCAAACTAAACAATGAGAGACAAACCGGGCTATCTCCCTCTTTGTGCCATTCTACCAAAAATGCTGACGGATATCATTATACATCTTCGTACCGCCGGAATGAATTGAATACTACAACTGTGATCCTCTGCCATAATCTCTTACCTGATATCACTACTAGGTACACAAAGACGCCTTCCATGTCGAAGTGTACCGTCCTCATGAATGCACAACTCTGCTCTCCGTCCTGCTACACATTCTGCCCTAAGCTGCTGAAGCTTAGAATCCGTTGACTGAGCTAACTTAATACTCTCAACTATACTGGACCGAACTTGCATACTGGCCATCAATGCCACATTGGTAGGAAGAACAACTTCAATACCCATCTTTTGAAGATCGGCTAACAATTCTGGTTGCGCTGTTAGGAAATAAACTCCAGCTCTTCTGCTCAACGCATCTGCAACTATGTTGGCCTTTTCAGGATGATACTGCAGGTTGATGTCGTAGTCCACGAGTAGCTCTAGCCATCTCCTCAGACGCATATTAAGATCCTTCTGGGTAAACACATACTTAAGACTCTTGTGGTCAGTGAAAATCTCTACCCGATCTCCATATAAATAATGCCTCCAAAGCTTAAGTACGAAAACCACCACTGCTAACTCCAAGTCGTGGGTAGGATAATTTCTCTCATGGTCATGAAGCTGACGTGACGCATAAGCGACTACCTTACCATGCTGCATAAAGACGTATCCCAATCCTCTGTCGGAAGCGTCACAATAAACTAAAAATCCTCCAGTCCCATCGGAAAGAGTGAGAATGTGGGCCGTTATTAATCCTTGCTTTAACTTTTTAAATGAATTCTTTTACTCTGCTGTCCAAGCAAACTGTACATCCTTGTGGGTCAACTGTATCAAGGTTGCTGAAATCCTAACAAAGTATGATACGAATCGCCGGTAATAGCCTGCCAATCCTAGAAAACTGCGAACCTCTGCGACGGTACTGGGAACTGGCCATGTCTCTATGGCCACTATCTTCTGGGGGTCTACTTCCACTCCACCTCTGGTGATGATGTGACCTAAGTACGAGATACGATCCAGCTAAAACTCGTACTTACTGAACTTCGCGTACAACTGGTGCTCTATGAGAATCTAAAAAACTACACGAAGATGCTGCTCATGCTCTGCCTCATTCTTGCTATAAACTAAGATGTTGTCTATAAACACTATCACAAACTGATCCAAATAAGACATGAAGATATGATTGATGATGTCCATGAATACGGCTGGCGCATTGGTTGCTCCAAATGGCATAACAAGGAACTTTCAATGTCCATATCTAGATCTGAATGCTATCTTCGGGACGTCTTGCTCTCTGACTCTAATCTAATGGTATCCTGACCGCAAGTCAATCTTCAAGAATACTACCGCTCCTCTGAGTTGATCAAATAAATCATCTATCCTTGGTAGAGAATATCTGTTCTTGACTGTTACAGAGTTCAAGGTACGTTAATCAACACATAATCTTGACGTACTATCCTTCTTTTTTATAAGTATCGGGGCTCCCTAAGGTGATCCACTAGCACGAATGAATCCCTTGGTTCTGAGTTCTTCAATCATCTTGTACAAGATCTCTAACTCTGAAGGTGCCATCCTGTAGACTCCCCCTGACACTGGTGCCGTCACTGGAAGCAAATCAATGGTGAACTCTATCTCTCTCTCTCTGGGGGCATGCCTGGAAGCTCTTCGGGGAACACATCTGGAAACTCTTCAATGACTCTGAAAAACTGAACTGCCACTGCTACTGCCATCCGCAATACTGGGGGAGAAGGTTCTACTTTGCCCTTAGAGAATGAAAACTCTGCCTCACCGGGAATACCAAAAATAATCCTGCCAATATGGCATTCAATTCTTGCATATTGCTCTTTCAACCAATCCATTCCTACAACCACATCATAATCGACCATTAGGAATTCTATCAACCTAGCAAGAAACTCTCTACCACTAACTACGATTCGACACGAGGAAAACACTCTATCTACTCCCACAAGACCGTTACCAGTAAGTATATTGAGCCTTACTGATAATGACTTGGGATCCAGTTCTATCCGTGTTGCGAATCGTACAGACGTAAATGAATGTGATTCACCCGAATCAAATAATACTGATACTGAAAAAGAGTTGACGAGAATGGTACCTGCCACCACCTCACCTGAAGCTAACTCTTCTGCTACGGTCAAAGCCATAGCCTGACCTTGCCCTCTTGGTGCTGGTCCCCTCTGCTGGTGACCTCTCTGCCTGTTCTGAATCTGAGCTTGGGCATACTGCTGAGCCTGAGACGGCAATGGCCTCGGAGGCTAGTACTGCTGCTGCACTGGTGCTGGACCCCTAACCGATGGACTGGTTAGGTTTGATGACGATGAACTGGCTCTATTCGGACAATACCCTATCTTGTGATCCGGTGCCCCACAAGCCAAGTACAATCCTTGTGCTCTGCGACACTCTGATACTGCATATCCTGGCTTCCCATAATGAGTGCAGCCCATTGCAGAAGATTGCTTCTGCTTCTGTTGCTGAGGATACGCCAATGTCGAGTGCTGAATCGACGAAACTGTGGTCGCCCTCCTAGGAGCTCCAATAGTCAAAGCCCTAGCTGCCGGAGCTGGTGCTGAAGACTGGGACATATGCCCATGAGACCTCTTCCGTCCTCCGCTTCTATCTACAATCCTCTGCGAAGTATACTCATGCCTCTTCGGTGCTCGTAAGACGGCATCAAACGTCTGGTGCTCAAACTGCTCCACTGATATGATAATCTCTAGGTGGAGCCCCTACTGGAATCGCTGGGCTCGATCCAATTCGGTTGCCACCAAGGTAGGAGCAAACCGACTGAGTCTAGAAAACTCGGCCGCATATCCATCGACCGTCCTGCCCATCTGCTTAAGGTTGGTAAATCTCGTCTACAGATCATACCGAGCTACTGCGTCAAAGTACTTGGTCTGGAACTTGTTGCTGAATACCGTCCGTGAGACAGGCGTCGGTAATCCAACTGTTAGCATCGCCCACCAGCTGCAGGCTAAGTCCAATAACTGCGGGCGCACAACGACCACCTTCTCTTCCTCAAAAATCCTAGCTGCCTCCAGGATAACTTCTATGTCCTGAAGCCATGCATCAGCAGCGATAGCATCTTCACTGCCGTCAAAGAAAAGAGGGTTCAGACGCTTGAAGCTGTTAGCCGTGTTGTTCCCTTGGTAACCAACTCTGCCCATGGTATCTTGTACTGTCTGGTGCAGGGCATCGCCCCAACGATCTTGAGATGCAAGCAATTCCCTGATGAGACCCACCAGGGTTCCATTATCAGGCTTTGCAGGCTGGATTGACTGAACTGGGGGCTCTGGATCCCCAGAATGTATGACTCGGGAGGCCGCTCCAGAGTGCTGGGCTTGGTCTCCAGGTTGCTACTGGTCCACTGGAGGTGCTCTGCCTTACTGATCGGTAGGACCAGGAACAATATCGCTGAAGAAACGATATGGAGAATAATAAGGAAGGACCATGATAGATCGAGGATATAAATATGTGATCATGTCAAGATTTCAGAAAGATTAGAAGATACGAGTAGAGATCAAGGACGAGTGCTGATTGAGATATCTATTCAGTGAAACTCTTACACATCTTAATTTACAAGACCTGTATGGGCCACTACTTAAACCGTATCATGCCCCACAAACCAAAATACTGGAGAGCGGGGGACAGACACATCTAGCTACGTATATTGAAGTGTAACCCACCTCGATGTACGGTCACGGCTGTCTAGATGCATGAGGGTTTTACTACAAGCCAACAGTCACTTATGGTCAAGAACAAGCCTAGTGTCTCAATCTCAAGCAAACAAGTAAATATAACAAGATGGTAGATCATCAGACATACAAAGTAAGGCATCCCATACATTATATATTCAGATGATCATGAAGCTAGTCATACAAAATGCGAAGACTAGCAAGAGTTTAAGTCATACATGATCAACCCTAGGATTTGTAAATCATGTTACAGCCCTTAGGCAGACAGGAATGTAAATTTAACACGAGCTAACACTTGTTCGACGGCTAAATGCCTCAAAAGAATAATTTACAATAGAGTGGGAGAGCAAAATAAAACCCACTCGTTGCCAGGGTTGCGCCTAGTGTTCACCATCTGGCTGGAAGGCTGGAAGATCCTCGGGTGCTACTCCGAAATTTGGCCATATAAAACCAGCTGGGTCAGACCCCAGAAAGAGCAAGTGCCACAAGAGAGGCTTCACTTAAGAACTAAAACCAACATATTAGCACATAAAGACATAATTGATAATGAAAGACATGGGTTGAGGAAATCAGGATGATAAACGATAAGATAACTAAGGAACTATTCAAGTAACCAAGTTACAACCCGTAAACCAAACATGGATCGGAGTTGTAACCCTTCACCTGAATAGAACTTAGTTTCTAACCAATTATCGAATAAGTAAAGCATAACAGTAACGGGCTGAAGAAACCATGTACTGGTGTCACGACCCGCTTCCAAATAATCGGACACGAGTCGGACACGCCCAGCCTTCGTCGTTAGACACGACGAAGTAAGCTGTACCAAACTAGGGAAATATAATCAGATAATCTTAAATGTATATAATGACATTATCTAAAACGTATCCCAGTATGATCACCATAATCCACAATTCTATGTATATAAATGTATGAGTCATCAAGAATAAAATGTACTATGAATTCTAAATTAATATCTAAAAGTAAGACTAACAGTCTAAGCCTGAAACCTCAAGCTAAGTCATGACCATCCTGCTTAGCTAAGATACCGAGCTCTGGCCCATAAGGTAGAATGATATCCTGCAAGCATACTTGCAACTTATCCAGTCAGGAGCGGAGCAAAGTACAGTTCTAGGTAATGAACAAGACATCATGATATGAAAGTACAAGGGAACATGATATGTAAAGCACAAGAAGGAACATGGTGTATAAGTACATACAAGAACATGGTATGTAAGAATATGAAAGAACATGTTGTGCAAGAACATGAAAGAACATGGTATCTCAGGAATCACAGGAACTAAGTACATGATATATCTCCTGAACGTATGTGTACAATATTTGAAATATAACTAAGTATGTGACCGGCTAGGGGTAAGCACATGAAAGCACATGAAGCACATGAAAGCACATGAAGGGTACGGCTTAGGACCCGCATGCACGATGCGGGGTCTAAGCTAAACACACCTGAGTTGTTTCTTGGATTTGGTCACATAAATAGTATATTTCCCCTCCCCAGGTACAAGTAATAAGAACAAGGAACATGAGCACCAGAAATACATGTCGTATTGCAGTGTGTCAATCAAGAAAGCACAGGATATAATAAAATGTACAAGACCGTAGAGTGTACTTGCCTTGCTCCAGGAAAGTACGGGTGAAGATCGAAGCTAGATGTCCTTATGTATTTAATAATGTGTACATGTTGGTTATAATCTAAACAAGTGCAAATTAGTTATCTAGTAACTTCCTTAACCTATGTCTAAAAACAAGTAAAACTAAAGATTTAGGTTTGACTTGTCTTATATAAAAATTCTAACGTAAACAGTCCACTAGTAGTTGACATATGAGAGGTTACCTACTCAACTATATAGGCAACATATGCTTCTAAGATGACACTTATTCACCTAGGATCATTTGAAACAGAAAATTGAAGTGAACTCTTAGGAAAGTTTACTACTCAGCCTTATCAAACTTTTACTCAAAACAAATGTATTTGATACATTACAACCAATGATGCATATGGAAATGACTGGTTGGTGCTAAAACAGGAAAATGGAAAGGGTTTGGATTAAAATCATTACCATCAGTCCTTAATTGTTCCCAGGATACTCGAATTTACCAAGTCCCTATTCCTCAGGAATTTTCTGCTACAGATAACAAGGCACCAATAAAGGGTGGCTGTAATTAATTACTCAGGAAATTTACAGCTAAGCTCAAAAAGTTAGGGAGAAAAACTACTGATATTTAAATCTCATGATACTCAATCTCAGGTTCAAGTTCAATAGAACTAACTAAAATCTCAGGATACTCAATCTCAAGAATCACAATGCACTGAGTTCTCAAATTAAAAACTTGCTTATATACATACATATCCCAGTTTCAACAGTAGGCTGAACCAGCCACTTGCACATATACATCAGGTTGCCAAGAACAATTCGGCAAGCACAAATAATTAAGCTACCATTCACATTTAAACTATTACTGCCACAAAATTTAAAAGATCAAAGAAACTGATAACACAATGATCCATCTAAAAAAATTAAACTCGAGTAATCACGGCTATAAGAAAATTCCCCAGCTGCTACACAACGTCCACAGCTAACCCCGATCTATATTCCAAACCTCTACACCACCAGCATTCATTCGGGTAAAGGCATCCGATGCTCCACTGCAACCCGACTCAACTTGGACACGAGCTGGACATGGACTGACTGAACCACGAGCTGGTCACGAACACAGGACCTTCCTACAACCCGCTGTAACCCCAACTAAACTCAATTATTCACTAGATTAACCAAGAGTATACAAAGAGGCATATAGTACCTGATGGTGATGAGTCTAAATGGAATGGCACTCTCACGAAGCAGACACGGCCTAACGTGTCCCATCCACCCCTGTGTCCCAGGCTCGGACAAAACGTCGAATACGCAACGGTGATCCGAATTCCCCTGTTCCCACAATCAAAGAGAATATAGAAAAATTGTTCAGATCCCACGAACCGTTTCACCAACCCAATTCCAGATGAAATTTCTATTGAACTCAGAAATTCCAATTGACAAATAGAAATCAAATCTTACCGAAACTAAGTTGAGGATTTGAATTTGATTAGAAAAATTAGCTCAAAGTAAATCGATCGAATCTGGAGAAAAATATGTAAGGATTTATGAGAAACGAAGAGATCAGAAATCCAATTGATCTAGACCGATTCAAACTTCAAATTCCCAAAAACTCAGTGATAAATCGACAATTTCAAAAAAATGAAATCCCAAATCAATCGGCTTACCTCAGTCGATTTCGTTGAGTAGAAGGTCAAAAACTTGGCGATCCATCCGATGATCTAGATCGAGCATCTTCGGAGCTCGCTGTTGCAGCAGCCTTCCTCGAGCAGATCAAACGCTAGAAGCAGCACCCATCATCGTCACCGCCGTCTCGGAAGTCGTTGTGGTCGCCACCGCCGAAGTCGTCGTGGTCGTCTCCGCCGAAGTCGTCGTGGTCGTCTTCGCCGAAGTCGTCGTGGTCGTCTCCGCCGAAGTCGTCGTGGTCGCCAAATTAGGGTTGGCTCGAAAAGGAATTGGGGAGGATGAGAAGAACTAAAGAAAAGGAATGAAAGAAAAAATAACTATGATTCTCTCTCTCTCTCTTCCCAGCTAGATTTTAAAGAACAATTGTGTAAATTTTGCAGAAAACACTCTCCGCTCAGACATTTTTCCAATAAGTCCCTCCGCCCAGAACTTTTATAAAAAACCCTCTTCATTTTCATTAATTACAAAACTGTTTGAAAATCAGTTAGAATCTTAAAAAAAATAAGGGGACCACTAAATTAGTTGTAACAACTTTTCAAATTTAAAATTGCTCCCAATTTATTTCCCTCTAAAATATCAATTACCATATTATTATTTAAAATAAATAAAAATTAACTTTTTATTTGAAACCTAAATCAATCAATTGCTATTATTAAAAATCAAATTTTATTTTCTCAAAACCGGGAAGTGGAGTTACAACTGGCCTTGTCTAGGCAAGACTAGACTAGACTCCATCCATCAATCATGGACAAGCAATGAGTACGGCTTGATACTTTAACTAACTGGGGTTATCACAAGCCTAGTTACTAACAAAATGCATCGAGACGTTCCAACAGCCACAAGTCCTACAGACTTAATCCAGGCTATCCAGTAGCAAGTTGAGAGAGTTGGATTAGGTGACTTGGGGGTGCAACACATGATAGTGTGCTGAAAATGTGCCCTACTCGACGGTAGGCTACAAATTCCATTAAAGTGCCCAGATAACGGGACTGCCTGTAGCTGGAAAATCTCTTCATGAACTACTTGATCAATCTATTCATTATTCTAGTCAGATTCAGTATGAATTCCTGACTGTGGTAACCAGGAATTCATGTCCTAGACATGATGCAAGACGAGACATGTAGCTTATACAAGCACAAACACCCATGGTGTCAAGACAAGAGTTATTTAGCAAGTCAAGATAGCCGTCACAACAGCATATCAAGATTATCATGTTAGGTTTACTTATCAAGAGTGCGCCACGATGGGCCACTATCATGTATTATCATATGCCAAGGTTGCTTGTTACTTGTTAAGAGTGCGCCTTAACAGGCCACTATCGTGTTCTATCCTTACATTATCATGAATGAGAGAAACTTGCATAAATAGCTAGTAATATATTCTTGAAGCCAAGGAAAGGATCTGCAACTTTCATGTTGGGCGTTTGTAACGTCCCAGAACCAGAATATTGGAGAGCGGGGGCGAACATAGCCAGCTACGTATATTAAAGTGCAACCCACCTCGCTATACGGTCACGGCTGTCTAGATATATGAAGGTTTAACTACAAGCCATCAGTCTCTTATGGTCATGAACAAGCCTATTATCTCAATCTCAAACAAGCGATAACTGTTACAAGATGTCAGAGTACCAAATATACAATAGTAAGGCGTCCTATATATTATATATTTGAATGATCATGAAGCTAGTCATACAAAATGTCAAGACTAACAAGAGTTTCAGTCATACATGATCAACCCTAGGATTTGCCAATCATGTTACAGCCCGTAGGCAGATAGTAAATAAAGGTGCAATACGAGCTAACACGTGCTCGCCGGCTAAGCGCCTCAAAAGAATATTTATACAATAAAGTGGGAGAACAAAAGGAAGCCATTCGATGCCAGGGTTACGCCTGGTGGTCACCATCTGGCTGGAAGATAGGTAGATCCTCTAGAGCTGCTCCGGTATCTGGCCATACGAAACCAGCTGGGTCAGTCCCCAGAATGAGCAAGTGCCACAAAGGAGGCTTCACTTAGGAACTAAAACCATCATATAATAAATAGATATTAAAGATAATTATATATAAAGAAAACTGATAATAACAGAGCCAACAACAGAGAATTGAGTACGAGGAAACCATTCAGGTAGCCAGGTCGCAACCCTTAAACCAAGCAAGGATCGGGGTTGTAACCCTTCATCTGAATAGAAACCCGTCTCAAATTCTTGTTGGTAAAGTAAAATATGACGAGCATGACGTAGGGTGCAATAAACGAAGAGAGGACACAGAACTGCTCCGGGAGCCAGGTTACAACCCTTAAACCAAACAAGGACCGGGATTGTAACCCTTCGCCTGAAAAGAACTTGGCCCCTGATCATTATTGTTAAGGTAAGCATAAATAATTATGTTATTGAAGTAACCAGGTACCAAAACAGGGCAAGACTTAGACTCCATTCAACATTCACGGCCAAGCAAACAAGTATGGCTTGATACTTTAATTAACTAGGGTTATCACAGGCCTAGTTACTAGCAAGATGCAATAAGATTATTCCAACAGCCATAAGCCCTGCAGACCATCCAGGTTATCCAGACACAATTAGGGGATTGAATTCATGTAGGTACATCGTCCAAGAAACGCATGTACCCTTAAGTAGCTTGGTAGGGGCAACACATGACAGTGTGCTGGAAATGTGCCCTACTCGACGTTAGGTTACAAATTCCATGATGGGGCGCTCAGATAACGGGATTGTCTGTTGCCGGGAAATCTCTTTATGACGACTGGATTATTCTAGTTATTAGCCTTAGCCAAATTCAGTAGGTACCCCTGACCGTGGTACTCAGGGGTCCCTATCCTAGACATGATACAAGATAATACTGGTTCATTTGTACAAACACAATTGCCCACGGTGTCCAAGCCATTTATTCTTATCATGTCAGGCTAACTGTCGTAACAGCATATCGAGATATATCATGTCAGGTTCACTTATCAAGAGTGCGCCATGGCGGGCCACTATCGTGTTTATGAATCATGTGCAAAATTTACATGATACAAGTATTCTATCAAGGGACCCAAGCTATACAGAGGGTCAGGACACATGAGCATAATTGTAACATTCCAATATAATAATAGTAATAATATAATAATAAAAAGGACAAGAAATATGGAAAGAGACATACGGCTAAGGAAAACAAGCTCATGCGGCTAGGAAAGGAAAGGGGCTCATGCGGCCAAGGAAAAGAGCTCATACGGCTCGGGGAAATGGGTTCATGCGGCTCGGGAGAGCGGGGCGCATGCGGCTGGAGGATGCGGGCTCATGCGGCTGGAAGAACGGGACGCATGCGGTTGGAGGATACGGGCTCATGCGACAATGAGCGCCTATGCGGCAAGGAAGGGAATAGCTCATGCGGCCAGGGACAAATGGGTTCATGCAGCTGGAGGAAGCGAGCATATGCGGCAGTGGGGAAATCGGTTCATGCAGCTGAAAAATACGGGTTCATGCGGCTGAAGGCAACAAAGCCATGCGGCAATGGGCCAAGGATAGCTATGCGGCCAAGGCCAACCAAGCCATGCGGCTGAAGGCCATGCGGCCAGGAGCGCCTATGCGGTCGAAACTGCCATGCAGCCAGGGGAAACTTGTCGCATAAAAAGCCATGCGGCAAGCACTGTTATTTTTCTCCACTTTCCGAGAAGAAGAACTATAGAAAGCCATCGCTTCCAAGCTCCATTAAACCTTTATTTAGGGTCAGAATCCAGACTTCTATAGGTCAAAATGGGACAGAAAGAAATTTTCTACAACATGGAACCATCAAAACTTAAAAATAACAAGATTAGATAGATCAAAACCCAAAAATCCAAAAATATAACAAGCTTAGATCTACACCAATTGAACCATGGAAATCAAAAATGCTAAGTATTAAAGTGTCTTAGAATCTCGTGAGAAGACAATAGAACAATAAAAATTGAGTTCCTCCATGAAGCAAGTTGCACTTGCCTAAGCCCTCTCTCTGGTAGGTGGAGAGTAATGGTGAGGAAGAAGAAGAATAATGAGGATTAATTGAAGAGAGAGAGTGGTTAGGTGGCTTATAAAGAAAGAGAGGGGTGGGTGTTGGTCCATATACAACAAAACTGAACCAAGTCGAACCAAGCAAACTGAGCCAAACCAAGCAATGAAATGCCAAAATAAACCATGCAATGAGACATGCCATGAATCAAAATATGTACACATATACCAAAATACGTAATACGATCTATGGTCGTTACAACTCTATCCACCTTAAAAGAATTTCGTCCTCAGAATTTAATTAAGAGGTTAGAGAGGCAAGGACAAGCTATACTAATCACAGATAAGCTATTACAAGGTAATCAATCAAGCAATCATTCATTCAAGCAAGGAACTGAGAGCACAAGGTATAAGGAAGACATTATACCTTATGAGTCAAACAGGTCGGGATATCGCGATCGGATATCATTCTCACGTTCCCATGTTGACTCACCCAAAGAGTGATGACCCCAAGCAACACGGACTAACTTGATAGTCTTGTTCTTGAGTATCTTCTCTCTCCGGTCCAATATAGACACGGGCCTCTCCTCATACGAAAGGTTGGTACCAACAACCAATTTTGAATGATCCAGGATATGGCTCGGGTCCGGGATATACCGTCATAGATGGGATACATGGAATACGTCATGTACCTCACGTAACGATGGCGGAAGAGCGAGACGATATGATACATCACCTACTCGCTCCAGAATATCGAATGTCCCTATATACCTAGGACTAAGCTTTCCCTGTATGCCGAAATGAATGACGCCACGGTTAGGCAAAATCCTCACGAATATATGGTCATTGACAGAAAACTCAAGGGGATGCCGATGAGAATCGGCCCAATGACGCTGGCGATCTTGTGCGACACGAAGATGATCTCTGACTCTCCTGACCACCTCAACCGTCTGAGCAATCATTTTCGGACCGAGCATCTGCCTCTCACCAACATCATCCCATGCTAGCGAAGATCTGCACTTCCTACCATATAGTGCCTCGAACGGTGCCATCTGGATACTAGCCTGGAAACTGTTGTTGTACGAGAACTCCACCAGGTGCAGATGACCTTTCCATGAACCACCGAAGTCGAGTGTACAAGACCGCAACATATCTTCTAAGGTTCGTATGGTATGCTCTGACTGACCATCTGTCTGCGGATGATAAGCTGAACTGAACTGGAGGTGAGTTCCCAAACTCTCTTGTAGGCTGCGCCAAAAGTGCGACGTAAACCTTGAATCTCTGTCCGAGGTGATACTGACTGGTACACCGTAAAATCTGATGATCTGCCTGAGGTACATCTCTGCTAGCTGAGCCGTTGACTGACCAATTCTGAATGGGAGAAAGTGAGCCACCTTCGTGAGCCTGTCTACAACAACCAAAATAGCATCTCTACCGGCCGGGGACTGTAATGTCCCAAATTCGTGATACGTATTTAGTGTACATATACGTGTTTTGGACCCATATTTTATTTATTCATGGTTAGTTATCTTGGTTTATTTTGCATTGGCTTGGTTTTATTGGCATTGATAGTTTAATTGGTTTTAATGGTTCGTTGGTTTATTTGGGCTTGGTTTATTCTTCGGTTGGTTCGGCTTGGTTTGGTTTGCTTGGTCCATTATAAACCATAGGGGTGAACCCCCTACCTACCACCACCATCCCCCTTTATAACCCACCTAACTTTTCTCTCTCCTCCACTTTCTCATTAACTCTTCTTCCTTCTCCATTAAACCCACCACCAACTAAGAACACCCCTTAGGCAAATGCAACTTGCTTCCACAAGAGAGCTCATTTTTATTGTTCCATTAGCTTCTCCTCATGTTTCTAAGACACATTAGAACTTGTCATTTTCCATTTTGAGGCTTTAATTTTTGTAGATCTAAAAATTGGTTATTTTTGAATTTTGGTGGTTTTGATCTATCAAACTTCTTTGTTTTCAAGTTTTGATGGTTCCATGTTGTAGAGAATTTTATTCTACCCAATTTTGACCTTTGAAAAGTTAGATTTGGACTTATTTTGACCAAGTTATGGACTTTTGAAGCTTTGGGTTCAACCATGGAGTTCTTGCTGATTTGGAGAAGGCAGTGAGCAGTGTGCGTGAGCTTTTTAGCTTGCGCCACTGAGTTGCGCGCGCTCTTTAGTGTAGCGCAGTCTGACTCATACGCTGTCTTTTAGAGGCGTATGTCTTGCATACGCTGCCTTGGCAAGGAGTCGTATGGACCTCATACGCTGCCTTGATGAGGAGTCGTATGTCTTGCATACGCTTCCTTGACAAGGAGTCGTATAGACCTCATACGCTGCCTTGATAAGGAGTCGTATGGACCTCATACGCTGCCTTGATGAGGAGTCGTATGGACCTCATACGCTACCGTGATGAGGAGTCGTATGGAGTACATACGCTGACTTGAGCGTAGCCTGACTTGAGCGTAGCCTGACTTGAGCGCAGCCTGACTTGAGCGTAGCCTGACTTGAGCGCAACCTGATGTTTAGGCGCAACTGGACCTGACCCTACTTACCCTGGATCTTCTATAGTCCTGTATATTGATATTTTATTAGATATTTAACGTCCATTTTATATCCTTACGTCTTTTGTCCTGAACTTGATAATCACGAATTTACTTGATATGTTTGGAATTGATAATTGAGCATGACGTGATAGTGATCCGTAGTGGTGCACTCCTGACATAATAACCTGACATGACCTGATAGTGGCCCGCCGTGGCGCACTCCTGACAAAGTACACTTGGCATGATAACCTGACCTGATATATCTTGAATAGCTGTTACGACGGCTACCTGACATGACATGACCTGTATAATTAATCTGGACACCGTGGGCGATTGTGCTTGTACAAATAATCCAGTCCTGTCTTGCATCATGTCTAGGAGGGGACTTCTGAGTACCACGGTCAGGAGTACCTACTGAAATGGACTAAGGTTAATGACTAGTATAATTCATTAGACATGAAGAGATGTTCCCCAGTTACAGGCGATCCCGTTATCCCGGCCGCAAATGTTTGGACTTGTAGCCTGCCGACGAGTAGGGCACATTTCCAGCCCACTGTTATGTGGGGCACCCGCCATTGTCACTTAAATAATTGAACTCTATTGTCACTCTAATGCATTGTACTCTCTAAATTGTCACTATAATGTTCGTCTGGATAACCTGGATAGCTGCAGGGCCTGTGACTACTTGGAGCATCTCATTGCATCTTGCTAGTAACTAGGATTGTGATAACCCTAGTTAGTTAATGTAGAAAGCCGTAGGCAATGATTGGCCGTGATTGCTTGGATGGAGTTTAGTCCAGTATAGTATTGTCTAGAAGTGATTGATTGAAAGATTGTACCAGAATAATTGAATGATTGTCACTCCAGATTGTTACTATAACGATTGTACTCTATTGTCACTCTAGCGTATTCCACTCATCATTGTCACTTTTATCATTGTACTCTCTCCTTTTTACCTTAATGATTGGCACCTTTAGCAATAAATGATCAGAGACTAAGTTCTGTTCAGGCGAAGGGTTACAATCTCGGTCTTTGTTTGGTTTAAGGATTGTAACCTGGCTTCCGGAATAGTATCTTCGTCTTCTCTTCATATATTGTCCAACTATATTCTCTTTAGCATGATTCTCCAGTTATCGTAGGTCAATGATGCCTCACTTAATTATTTTCTCTGATTGGGATAAGTGCATAACAAACCTCAATCTGTGTTACTTATTATTATTTTCTTACATGTTGAATGCTAATGATTTGTTGGTTTTAGTTCTTAAGTGAAGCCTCCTTTGTGGCACTTGCTCTTTCTAGGGTCTGACCCAGCTGGTTTTGTATGGCCAGATACCGGAGCAGCACCAAAGGATCTCCCTGCTTTTCAGCCCGATAGTGGTCACCAGGCGTAACCAGGGCATCGAGTGGGTTTCTTTTGTTCTTCCACTGTAATATTGTACATTATTCTTTTGAGGCGTTTAGCCGACGAGCAAGTGTTAGCTCGATTGTACTTACTTACTGTCTGCCTATGGGCTGTAACATGATTGACAAGCCCCGGGGGTTGATCATGTATGACTGAACTCTTGCTAATCCTCACATTTTGTAACGACTAGCTTCGTGATCATTCCGGATATATAATGTATGGGACGCCTTACTATTGTGTATTTGGTGGTCTGACATCTTGTAATTATTATTAGTTGGTTGAGATTGAGATAATAGGCTATTTGATGACCTTAAGAGACTGATGGATTGTAGTGAAACCCTCACATATCTAGACAACCGTGACCGTATAGCGGTGTGGATTCCATTCCGTTATACGTAGCTGGCTATGTCTGCCCCCGCTCTTCAGTATTCTGGTTCTGGGGCGTGACATGGACCTAGGTAATCCAGTCACAAAATCCATGGTTATATGCTTCCACTTCCATTCTGGAATCGGCAAGGGCTGAAGAAGTCTAGCTGGCCTCTGATGTTCAGCTTTAACTTGTTGGCAAACCAAATATCGATAGACAAACCGGGCTATCTCCTTCTTCATGCCATTCCACCAAAAGTGCTGACGGATATCACGGTACATCTTTGTGCCACCGGAATGAACAAAATACTACGAACTGTGAGCTTCTGCCATGACTTTTTGTCTGATATCTCCACTGGGTACACAAGGACGCTTCCCATGTCGAAGTGTACCATCCTTATGGATACATAGCTCTGGTCTTCGTCCTGTCTCACATTCTGCTCTGAGCCGCTGAAGCTTGAAATCTGTTGACTGCGCCATCCGGATCCTCTCGACTATAGTGGACTAAACTTGTATGCTGGCCATCAATGCCACATTGGTAGGAAGGACAACTTCTATACCCATCTTATGAAGATCTGCTAATAACTCTGGCTGTGCTGTAAGGAAATAAACTCTGGCTCTTCTGTTCAATACATCTGCAACAACATTGGCCTTCCCTGGGTGATACTGCAGGTTGACATCATAATCCACAAGCAGCTCTAGCCATCTTCTCTGACGCATGTTAAGATCCTTCTGAGTGAACACATACTTCAGGCTCTTGTGGTCGGTGAAAATCTCCACCCTATCTCCATACAAGTAGTGTCTCCAAAGCTTAAGTGCAAACACTACTGCTGCCAACTCCAAGTCATGGGTTGGATAATTCCTCTCATGATCATGAAGTTGACATGATGCATAAGCTATTACCTTCCCATACTGCATCAAAATACATCCTAAACCTCTGTCGGAAGCATCACAATACATTGAGAATCCCCCGGTCCCATCCGAAAGTGTGAGAATGGGTGCCGTCATCAAACTTCGCTTCAACTTCTCAAAAGAATCCTGACATTATGCTGTCCAAGCAAACTGTACATCCTTGCGGGTCAACTGGGTCAATGGCATTGAAATCCGAGCAAAGTCTGAAACAAATCGCCGGTAGTAGCCGACAAAGCCAAGAAAACTGTGAACTTCTGTAACTGTGCTGGGTACTGGCCATGTCTCAATAGCCACGATCTTCTGGGGATCCACTTCTACTCCTCCTCTGGTGATGATATGACCTAAGTACGAAATGCGATCGAGCCAGAACTCGTATTTACTGAACTTGGCATATAACTGGTGCTCTCTGAGAATCTGGAGGACAACTCTGAGATACTGCTCATGCTCCGCTTCACTCTTGCTGTAGACCAGGATGTCATCTATAAACACAATCACGAACTGATCCAAGTATGGCATGAAGATACGATTCATAAGGTCCATGAATACGGCTGGCGCATTAGTTGCTCCAAATGGCATAACAAGAAACTCCCAATGCCCATATCTAGATCTGAAAGTTGTCTTTAGGATGTCCTGCTCTCTGACTCTGATCTGATGGTGTCCTGACCGCAAGTCGATCTTCGAGAATACTGCTGCCCCCTTGAGTTGATCAAACAAGTCATCTATCCTCGGGAGAGGGTATCTGTTCTTGATTGTCACTGAGTTTAAGGTACGGTAATCTATACATAACCTGGACGTACCATCCTTCTTTTTTATAAGAAGCATCGGGGCTCCCAAGGCGATCCACTAGCACGAATGAATCCCTTGGTTCTAAGTTCTTCAATCATCTTGTACAATATCTCTAACTCTGACGGTGCCATCATGTAGACTCTCTCTGATACTGGGGCTGTCCCTGGGATCAAGTCGATAGTAAACTCGATCTCTCGCTCTGGCGGTATTCCTGGAAGCTCTTCTGGGAAAATATTTGGAAACTCTTCAACTCTCCGGGGTAACTGTACTGTTGTTACTGCCATCCTCAATACTGGAGGAGAAGGTTCAACTTCGCATCGAGAAAAGAAAAACTCTGGCTCGTCTGAAATGCTAAAAACAATCCTGCCAATATGGCAGTCTATCCTAGCATACTGGTCTCTCAACTAATCCATCCCTAAGACCACATCATAATCGGCTATCGAGAATTCTACCAATCTAGCGGAAAATTCTTTACCACTAACTACGATCCGACACGAGAAAACACTCTATCTACTCCCACAAGACGGTTACCAGTAAGTATATTGAGCCTTACTGATAACGACTCGGGCTCCAGTCCTATCTGTGTCGCGAATCGTGCAGACATAAATGAATGCGATGCACCAGAATCAAATAACACTGATACCGGAAAGGTGTTAACGAGAATAGTACCTGCCACTACCTCACCTAGTGCCAATCCTTCTTCTCCTATGGTCAAAGCCAGCACTTGACCATGTCCTCTGTCACGACCCGCACCCACTGTGAGGGTACGAGAGCGTAATAATGCCCAGCCTACGCCGCAGTGTCGACGGTAGAACGCTATTCTAGGTCATGAACTATAACTAACATAATATGAATACTCTCCATAAGGAGGCCAACACAGAGGTACAACTCAATCACAATCTAAGGTAGAATGTAGCATGATGGAAAATAGATAAGAAATCCTCAACTGAGGTTCAGCAGAAAGAAATAACAAAGTCTCAACATCTCTAAAATATACAACTCTAAAAATAAGACAACAGCTAAACATGAAAAGAAAGGACAGTCTAAGCTATCTACACTATATAAGGTATCATCCTGAGTAGCTGCCTGAACCTCCCCAGGGGTCCAGGTCGCGAGTGTCAACTAGACAAACTCCAAGTAAGGGTGCAGGGTTCCTCATCATCCTCTGTAAAATTTTCAACAGGTCCAGTCAGGACGGGAGCGAGCACAAAACATCTCACGCAGTTCATATCGAGTTAGGAAATATAAAGCATGCAATAGAGTAAAGTACATGAAACGCTAAAAGAAGAAGATATATGAAAAACAGTAGAGATTTGATAACAGAAAATATCTCAATATGATAAGTAAGATCTGTAAGGAACATGTGATTTTAGAGTACAATCTGGTTACTTAAACGGGCTAGGAAAATGCAATGGTAACTCCATTGTACGTGGGTGTACAATAGACATATACAATAGTTATACAATGTTGTACAATAGGATTTGAGTACATAACCAATTCTACTCCCCCTTCCCAATCAATACACAAGGATCTACTCCAGTTACATTCCTTATACAATAGTGTACAATGTTATACAATGGATGTACAATGTTATACAATAGTGTACAATGGTCTATCCCTGGGGCTCATGTGATAATGAGAGTACAATATGCACAATGAGTATACAAGGATATGGGTATTCAATAAATACAATATGGAAGTGAAACGCACAACACAATGTGTATTTAGAGAATACAAGGAGATAACATCTCAAAAGAAAATCCATATAGTACCAATCCGTGATAACAGTCGTGTCAGCATTAAGTACAGTAATCTAGAGAAAGAATATAAATCCACACAAGTATAAAACGGCCAGAGAATGTACTCGCCTGGTATCTGAATGTCTGAAGTAAATGTACTGTCCGAGATGAGGCACCTGACTCCTAGTTAGAGCAACACAAGTCAAGATATATACATGGGATGATAAATGTAATCTACGATGCATCTGCATGATGTCTAGGTCAAACTAGACTAAGTCAACACTTGGTCAACTCCAGTCAACTAGACTAGTCAAACTAGGTCAACTAGGTCAAATCCTAGCCCAACAAGTCTAATAAGTCTCACTTGGCCTAACCAAGCCTAGTCTAGCAATCACACACCAATCATAAGGCTATACAAGCCAAACACAAGCCATCACATTCAATATTATACATAAGAGAAAGGAAGCTAACATGTAAAGCTATGTGTGTGTGTGTGAACATGGAGGTGTACATGAAAAGAGAATTCAACACTAGGCCCTATATCACATATATGTATATATAACTATAGGAAAACTCTATTTACCACATTAACACATTTAGCCATGTATAGTATATATATATATATATATATATATATATATATATATATATATATATATATATAGAGAGAGAGAGAGAGAGAGAGAAGAGCATGTGTATGTGTTCATGGGTGTGTGTGTGTCATGAAAGTGCACAAGAACATGTGTGTGTTATCATGGAATGAGTGTTAGGCAATGTGTGAGTGAGAGTGTCAATGAGTGAGGGTGTGAGGGTTATATAGTGTAGTGTGCATTGTGTGTGGAGTGATAGTGAGGCATGACAGTTGTGTAGCAAAGTGTCAATAGGAAGTTAACATTCACATATATGAGTTCTCATGTATCTCTTATTTAGTGAAACAAAACTAAATTCCAGTTTTATTCCTAACAAGGCTACATATATTACATCTATTATTACATTATATTCATGCTTGCATTCATTCATCATTCATTCATTCTCTTGCACCACTATATGCACCATACATTACATACTATGGAACCTACATATTCATCACAAGCCATACATATACATGCTTACATTAGATAGGATACTTACACGTCATACATCATTTATTTAACCATTTACTCATGCTTGCATTCTCTATTTAATTACATAATGTATATACATTAACATGGGTTAAAATCAAATAGAACATTATATTACACACAAGGGTGCACAAGATGCATATGCCGAATAGTAACTCCTACTAATAATCAATACTATACCATCTTAGCATGAACTAAAATCTAGGATTAAAGTATGTTATAGATCTATGTGTTAGCTTTCCGAAACTTCAAACGGATCGCATTTTCGTTTTCGAAAACTCCCGGAATCGCGAAAACACCGAGAACGCGTTTGTCTTTTGTACAACTGACACTCAAATAATTCTCCAGAAAGTTACAGAAAGAATTAGGCCTATTAATACATGTTTTTGGAAAGCTAACTTCAATATGCTTCTTTTAAAAAAAACGGAAGATTAAACCGAGCTTTGAGCTAAAAGTTATGACATTTCTAAGTTAGGGCTGAAATTAAAAACGTGGATAAAAATTATGACGGATTTGGGTAGTTTGAGACAAAAGAACACAAGTATATAACATAATATATCAAGAACTCACTCTCTACACTAATATATATATATATGAGACACTATAGAACACATCTCCAATACAAAAATATGAGATTAAACATGTAATAATTTATTCATACATAACAACAACACATAGTGTGTCCAAATTTGGGATTTTCCCATATGGACACAACCACAACACAAAGGACACTCCTATGACCTCCAAATAGACACGAAATGGACACAAATGGAGATGCAACCATGGGGGTCATTCCTATGGGTTCAAAATAGACCTATATGCATGAGGAAATGAAAAGGAGAAGGGATTTATACCTCCCAGTAGATCGAATCGAAGAAAAGCCTTTCCGGAGCGACACCGACACGTAGAGATTCCAAAAAGACACGAACGAGCTCCGAATCCTCCCAAACTTGGGTAGCTTCCTTCTTGGCTAGAATGAAGAAGATTTGGTGGTAAAATGGAAGGATTTGGTGGAGAAATTGCTAGGAATTGCTCTCTAGGAATTTGGGGAAGAACAAGAGAGAGAAAAATAGATGGATAATGACAAATGGGAGGCTCAACCCTATCCTTATTATGGCTGGCCATAAAGGTGATTTTGTCCTATTAGAAAAAGTCCAAAAGCTCCTACTAACCTATTCTATGAGTATTAGGAAAGGGCTAATTGGTTGGGGCTAAATTAGTCATTCTAAAGTCTCTAATCACACTAACCTTATCCATAATAATTAGTCTAACCTCTAACTAAAATATTTCTATCATGTGGACTAAATTTAATATCATGTGGGCCATGCCTAACTAGTGTGTGGGTCCCACTAGAGTCAAACTACCTCCGGGTCCCCGTTTTAAGTCGGATTGAGTTGAAATTCGAACCCGACTCAAATAACCCCAAAATAATATCATAAATAATAAAATGATATCAAAATAATTCAAAGAGGTCAAATGCAAAAATATCCTTAGGCCAAAAATGACATTAAAATATCATAATCACATGGTTAGGTTCTAGGTCAAACAGTCTCCAGGGTTTCACTAGCAAAACGTCAAAACCACAAGTCATGAATTTAAATAGTTTAAAATAATTTAAAAATCACTAAAAATCATAATATAAAATAAATATCATTAAATAATAATTATAATTATAAAATTTCAAAATTATCTTCATTTGGAAAACTGGGTGTTACAATCCTACCCACCTTATAAAAATTTCATCCTCGAAATTAAGATGATCGCACCATTTTCTAGGCCGAACATAGACAAGGGTCAATCACTAGTCAATTTCCTCAACATCCTAGTACTTGGTCATCAGCTGGTCAACTTCTTAGGACTTTTACCTATGCTAGCTACCTAGTGTTGGCAACTAGGGATTAGCAAAGAAAACTCTATAATAGACTAGCTCTTAACTTCCAAATCCTATCAAGTCACCCATAACTAATTACGCACAATCTAAGCACACCAATCCCAAATACCACATATATATATATGCTCAAGAACAACAACCCATCATATATATCCTAAGTATATCATCTATATATATAGACCTCTTAGTCCTAGGTGAAACTATAACTATGCTCAAGGGCAGGCTCTGGTTACTGGGTGCCTTACTGGAAGGGTAAAGGAAAACAATAAATAATCATCAAGGTTGTATGGCATACTAACATCCTATACGTAACTGGTTGGTATCATAATAACAGAGAATTATCTGCAATGGGTTACTATTCTAGCACCAATGCTAACTATCACCTCTAGGATACAGACACTCTACAAGTCACCATATCTATATACTATGAAGAAACTACCTATGAACAAGCTCTACAATCTAAATATCCCTACTCCTAAGTCATTTATAACAACAAAAAGGGTATGATGTTTTAAACCTTCTCAAGATACAATCTGCTAATCATATGCGTCTGTCCAAAATCATGTTGTCCAGAGTCTTCATCATGCTAGTGAGCAAGGCTACGATAATCACAGAGTCCTTGACTAAGGTACGTACCTCTAGGTTCATGGTATTTAAAATTTTCGTATAGTCGCATGCGACGGCGAAAACCTTAAATTCCCATATCCAAGAAATACATCTGAAATCTGACTATATGTCCTCACTATGCTAACTAACACAACTATCGAAGATCCTAGATCCCATGATTTAGGTGACCTAGACCATACGATTCTGAAGAAAAACATCATAACAAAAGAACAACATGACAAACTTAATAAATCAGCAAGGAACAGATGGAATCGGATTTCAAGGTAGTTATAAAAGACAATTCCGGGAATGGAATTGAGAAGAACGGAACTTGCAGCATGATCTCCAATGGTCTGTGCATCCTTGACTGTCCTAACGATAGCTCGCCCTGCTGGTTTCCCCTGGTCTGCTGCTGATGCTGCATGAATCACCGCTGCTGAGAGAAATCAGAAATGACAGGAGAAAATCTCTGTACAGATAGAGGTGCACCTCCAATGTAACAGAAATGCCAACCTGAGTCGGCACAACAGAAGCTGCGGTCTCGAGGCCCTGATGAACTGGACGAGAGGTGGCCAGCCTCTCGATAGTATCCCTCGAACCGAAACGATGAGATCTTGTCTCCGTAACCATCATGAAGACAGATCAAAACAAGAAGAAATTTCTGGGAATGAAGCAAAAATTCAAAGGAGGACAATTTATATTCAAAGGAAAGTCAATAATCAATAATTTTAGACAAAAGAATCTGATTAAGAGTTTTTCCTAATGTGATTGAGTACCTCTAAAAATAATCCTAATCCTGCTGCAGGCTGTAGTGATACTCTAGTTCGAATACCACTACATAAACTCGACCTGCATGGGCTACCACTAAAAATATGTCACGACCCGCACCCACTGTGAGGGTACGAGAGCGTAACAACGCCCAGCCTACGCCGCAGTGTCGGCGGTAGAACGCTGTTCTAGGTCATGAACTATAACTAACATAATATGAATACTCTCCATAAGGAGGCCAACACAGAGGTACAACTCAATCACAATCTAAGGTAGAATGTAGCATGATGGAAAATAGATAAGAAATCCTCAACTGAGGTTCAGCAGAAAGAAATAACAAAGTCTCAACATCTCTAAAATATACAACTCTGAAAATAAGACAACAGCTAAACATGAAAAGAAAGGACAGTCTAAGCTATCTACACTATACAAGGTATCATCCTGAGCAGCTGCCTGAACCTCCCCAGGGGTCCAGGTCGCGAGTGTCAACTAGACAAACTCCAAGTAAGGGTGCAGGGTTCCTCATCATCCTCTGTAAAAATTTTAACAGGTCCAGTCAGGACGGGAGCGAGCACAAAACATCTCACGCGGTTCATATCGAGTTAGAAAATATAAAGCATACAATAGAGTAAAGTACATGAAACGCTGAAAGAAGAAGATATATGAAAAATAGTAGAGATTTGATAACAGGAAATATCTCAATATGATAAGTAAGATCTGTAAGGAATATGTGATTTTAGAGTACAATCTGGTTATGTAAACGGGCTAGGAAAATGCAATGGCAACTCCATTGTACGTGGGTGTACAATAGACTTATACAATAGTTATACAATGTTGTACAATAGGATTTGAGTACATAACCAATTCTACTCCCCCTCCCCAATCAATACACAAGGATCTACTCCAGTTACGTTACTTTATACAATAGTGTATAATATTATACAATGGATGTACAATGTTATACAATAGTGTACAATGGTCTATCCCTGGGGCTCATGTGATAATGAGAGTACAATATGCACAATGAGTATACAAGGATATGGGTATTCAATAAATACAATATGGAAGTGAAACGCACAACATAATGTGTATTTAGAGAATACAAGGAGATAACATCTCAAAAGAAGATCCATATAGTACCAATCCATGATAACAGTCGTGTCATCATCAAGTACAGTAATCTAGAGCAAGAATGTAAATCCACACAAGTATGAAACGGTCAGAGAATGTACTCGCCTGGTATCTGAATGTCTGAAGTAAATGTACTATCCGAGATGAGGTACCTGACTCCTAGTTAGAGCAACACAAGTCAAGATGTATACATGGGATGATAAATGTAATCTACGATGCATCTGCATGCTGTCTAGGTCAAACTAGACTAAGTCAACACTTGGTCAACTCCAGTCAACTAGACTAGTCAAACTAGGTCAACTAGGTCAAATCCTAGCCCAACAAGTCTAATAAGTCTCACTTGGCCTAACCAAGCATAGTCTAGCAATCACACACCAATCACAAGGCTATACAAGCCAAACACAAGCCATCACATTCAATATTATACATAAGAGAAAGGAAGCTAACATGTAAAGCTATGTGTGTGTGTGTGAACATGGAGGTGTACATGAAAAGAGAATTCAACACTAGGCCCTATATCACATATATGTATATATAACTATAGAAAAACTCTATTTACCACATTAACACATTTAGCCATGTATAGTATATATATATATATATATATATATATATATATATATAGAGAGAGAGAGAGAGAGAGAGAGAGAGAGAGAGAGAGAGAGAGAAGAGCATGTGTATGTGTTCATGGGTGTGTGTGTCATGAAAGTGCACAAGAACATGTGTGTGTTATCATGGAATGAGTGTTAGGCAATGTGTGAGTGAGAGTGTCAATGAGTGAGGGTGTGAGGGTTATATAGTGTAGTGTGCATTGTGTGTGGAGTGATAGTGAGGCATGACAGTTGTATAGCAAAGTGTCAATAGGAAGTTAACATTCACATATATGAGTTCTCATGTATCTCTTATTTAGTGAAACAAAACTAAATTCCAGTTTTATTCCTAACAAGGCTACATATATTACATCTATTATTACATTATATTCATACTTGCATTCATTCATCATTCATTCATTCTCTTGCACCATTATATGCACCATACATTACATACTATGGAACCTACATATTCATCACAAGCCATACTTATACATGCTTACATTAGATAGGATACTTACACGTCATACATCATTTATTTAACCATTTACTCATGCTTGCATTCTCTATTTAATTACATAATGTATATACATTAACATGGGTTAAAATCAAATAGAACATTATATTACACACAAGGGTGCACAAGATGCATATGCCGAATAGTAACTCCTACTAATAATCAATACTGTACCATCTCAGCATGAACTAAAATCTAGGATTAAAGTATGTTATAGATCTATGTGTTAGCTTTCCGAAACTTCAAACGGATCGCATTTTTGTTTCCGGAAACTCCCGGAATCGCAAAAACACCGAGAACGCGTTTGTCTTTCGTACAGCTGACACTCAAATAATTCTCCAGAAAGTTACAGAAAGAATTAGGCCTATTAATACATGTTTTTGGAAAGCTAACTTCAATACGCTTCTTTTAAAAAAAACGAAAGATTAAACCGAGCTTTGAGCTAAAAGTTATGACATTTCTAAGTTAGGGCTAAAATTAAAAACGTGGATAAAAATCATGACGGATTTGGGTAGTTTGAGACAAAAGAACACAAGTATATAACATAATATATTAAGAACTCACTCTCTACACTAATATATATATATGAGACACTATAGAACACATATCTAATACAAAAATATGAGATTAAACATGTAATAATTCATTCATACATAACAACAACACATAGTGTGTCCAAATTTGGGACTTTCCCACATGGACACAACCACAACACAAAGGACACTCCCATGACCTCCAAATAAACACAAAATGGACACAAATGGAGATGCAACCATGGGGGTCATTCCTATGGGTTCAAAATAGACCTATATGCATGAGGAAATGAAAAGAAGAAGGGATTTATACCTCCCGGTAGATCGAATCGAAGAAAAGCCTTTCCGGAGCGACACCGACACGTAGAGATTCCAAAAGGACACGAACGAGCTCCGAATCCTCCCAAACTTGGGTAGCTTCGTCCTTGGCTAGAATAAAGAAGATTTGGTGGTGAAATGGAAGGATTTGGTGGAGAAATTGCTAGGGATTGCTCTCTAAGAATTTGGGGAAGAACAAGAGAGAGAAAAATAGATGGATAATGACAAATGGGAGGCTCAACCCTATCCTTATTGTGGCTGGCCATAAAGGTGGTTTTGTCCTATTAGAAAAAGTCCAAAAGCCCCTACTAACCTATTCTATGAGTATTAGGAAAGGACTAATTGGTTGGGGCTAAATTAGTCATTCTAAAGTCTCTAATCACACTAACCTTATCCATAATAATTAGTCTAACCTCTAACTAAAATATTTCTATTATGTGGACTAAATTTAATATCATGTGGGCCATGCCTAACTAGTGTGTGGGTTCCACTAGAGTCAAACTACCTCCGGGTCCCCGTTTCAAGTCGGATTGAGTTGAAATTCGAACCCGACTCAAATAACCCCAAAACAATATCATAAATAATAAAATGATATCAAAATAATTCAAAGAGGTCAAATGCAAAAATATTCTTAGGCCAAATATGACATTAAAATATCATAATCACATGGTTAGGTTCTAGGTCAAACAGTCTCCAGGGTTTCACTAGCAAAACGTCAAAACCACAAGTCATAAATTTAAATAGTTTAAAATAATTTAAAAATTACTAAAAATCATAATATAAAATAAATATCATTAAATAATAATTATAATTATAAAATTTCAAAATTACTCTCATTTGAAAAACTGGGTGTTACATCCTCTGGGTGCGGTTCCCCTCTGCTGAAAACCTCTCTGGCGATTTTGGGTCTGAGCTTGGACTTGGGCATATTGCTGCGGTCTCTGCTGCTGGAATACCTGGGCCTAAGGCGGCAAGGGCCTCGAAAATAGGTACTGTTGCTGCTGCTAGACTGGTACGGGGACTGGCCCCCTGACTGAAGGACTAGAAAAGGTTAATGAAGATGAACTCCTCCTGTTCGGAATGTTCCCAACCTTGTGATCCGGGGCATCACAAACCAAGCACAAATCCTGTGCTCTGCGACACTCTGATACCACATGTCCTGGCTTTTCGCAGTGTGAACATCCCACTGCGGAAGAGTGCTTCTGCTTCTGCTGCTGAGGGTACGTCGGAGTTGAATGTTGAACCGACGTCACTAAGGGCGCCCACCTTAGAGCTCTGGTCAAAGCCCTAGCTGCCGGTGCTGGTGCTGAAGACTGATTCATCTGGCCGTAGGATCGCTTCCGACCCCAGATCCTGTCCACGATCCTCTGGGAGGTATACTCATGCTTCCTGGCTGCTCTCAATACTGCATCAAAAGTCTGATACTCAAACTGCTCCACTGCTAATAAAATCTCTAGATGGAGCCCCTGCTGGAACCGCTGGGCTCTGTCGAACCCGGTCGCTACCAAGGTGGGAGCAAACCGACTAAGTCTCGAAAACTCGGCCGCATACCCGTCGACCGTCCTGTCCATCTATTTCAGATTGGTGAACCTCGTCTGTAGGTCGTACTGGGCTATAGCATCAAAGTACTTGGTCTAGAATCTCTTACGAAATACTGCCCAAGCAATAGGTCCACTAATCCAACGGCCTGCGCCGTCCACCAGCTACGGGCAAGATCCAATAACTGCGGGCTTACCATGGCCACCTTCTTGTCTTCTGGAGTCCTGGCTGCTTCTAGAATCACCTCTGTATCCTGCTGCCAAGCATCTGCGGTAATAGCATCTTCGCTACCATCGAAGAAGGGAGGGTTCAAGCACTTGAAGTTGTTGGCCGTACTGTTACCTTGATGACCTCCTCTGGTCAGAGCATCTGTCACTGCCTGGTGCAAGGCATCTCCTCGACGATCTTGATAAGCTAACAATGTCTTGATGAGACCCACCAAGGTGCCATCATCAGGCTCTGCAGGTTGGACGGGCTGAACTGGTGGCTCTTGACCCCCAGTAGGCATGACTCTGGAGGCTACTCCTGAATTCTCGGCTTGATCTCCAGGTTGCTGCTGGTCAACAGAAGGTGCTCCGCCTTGCCGATCGGTAGGACCAGGAATAATGTCGCTGAAGAAGACGACATAGGGAACAATAAGGAAGGACCAGGACAGATCAAAGATACAAGCATGTGATCAGGTCAAGAATCCAGAGATTTAGAGGATACGAGCAGAGATCAAGGGCGAGTACTGATTGAGACATCTATTCGGTAAACCCTCACATATCTTGATTTACAAGACCTGCATGGGCTACCAATTAAACCATATAACGCCCCAGAACCAGAATATTGGAGAGCGGGGGCGAACATAGCCAGCTACGTATATTGAAGTGCAACCCACCTCGCTATACGGTCATGGCTGTCTAGATACATGAGGGTTTAACTACACGCCATCAGTTTCTTATGGTCATGAACAAGCCTATTGTCTCAATCTCAAACAAGCGATAACTGTTACAAGATGTCAGAGCACCAAATATACAATAGTAAGGCGTCCCATATATTATATATTTGGATGATCATGAAGCTAGTCGTACAAAATGTCAAGACTAGCAAGAGTTTCAGTCATACATGATCAACCATAGGATTTGTCAATCATGTTACAGCCTGTAGGCAGACAGTAAATAAAGGTGCAATACGAGCTAACACGTGCTCGCCGGCTAAACACCTCAAAAGAATATTTATACAATAAAGTGGAAGAACAAAAGGAACCCATTCGATGCCAGGGTTACGCCTGGTGGTCACCATCTGGCTGGAAGATAGGTAGATCCTCTGGAGCTGCTCCGGTATCTGGCCATACAAAACTAGCTGGGTCAGACCCCAGAAAGAGCAAGTTCCATAAAGGAGGCTTCACTTAGGAACTAAAACCATCATTTAATAAATGGATATTAAAGATAATTCTTTATAAAGAAAACTGATAATAACAGAGCCAACAACAGAGAATTAAGTACGAGGAAACCATTCAGGTAGCCAGGTCGCAATCCTTAAACCAAACAAGGACCAGATTTGTAATCCTTCACCTGAATAGAAACCCATCTCAAATTCTTGTTGGTAAAGTAAAACATGACGAGCATGACGTAGGGTGCAATAAGACAATAAACGAAGAGAGGACACAGAACTGCTCTGGGAGCCAGGTTACAACCCTTAAACCAAACAGGGATCGGGGTTGTAACCCTTCGCATGAACAGAACTTGGCCCCATTTTCATTATTGTTAAGGTAAGCATAAATAATCATGTTATTGAAGTAACCAGGTACCAGAACAGGGAAAGACTTAGACTCCATTCAACATTCACGGCCATGCAAACAAGTACGACTTGATACTTTAACTAACTAGGGTTATCACAAGCCTAGTTACTAGCAAGATACAATTAGATTATTCCAACAACCACAAGCCGTGCAAACCATCCAGGTTATCCAGACACAATTAGGGGATTGAATTCATGTGGGTACATCATCCAAGAAACGCATGTACCCTTAAGTAGCTTGATGGGGGCAACACATGACAGTGTGCTGGAAATGTGCCCTACTCGACGGTAGGCTACAAATCCCATGATGGGGCGTCCAGATAACGGGATTGCCTGTAGCCGAGAAACCTCTTTATGACTACTGGATTATTCTAGTTATTAGCCTTAGTCAAATTCAGTAGGTACCCCTGATAGTGGTACTCAGGTGTCCCTATCCTAGACATGATGCAAGACAATACTGGTTCATTTGTACAAACACAATCGCCCACGGTGTCCAAGCCATTTATTCTTATCATGTCAGGCTAACTGTCGCAACAACATATCGAGGTATATCATGTCAGGTTCACTTATCAAGAGTGCGCCACGATGAGCCACTATCGTGTTCATGGATTATGTGTAAAATTTACGTGGTACAAGCATTCTATCAAGAGACCCAAGCTACACAGAGGGTCAGAAAACATGATCATAATTATAACATTCTAATATAATAATAATAATATAATAATAATAAAAGAGGACAAAGGCTATGGAAAGCGCCATGCGGCTAAGGGAAATAAGCTCATGCGGCTAGGAAAGGAAAGTGGCTCATGCGGCCAAGGAAAAAAGCTCATGCGGCTCGGGAAAATGGGTTCATGCGGCTCGAGATAGCAGGGCGCATGCGGCTGAAGGACGCGGGCTCATGCGGCTGGGAGAACGGGGCGCATGCGGCTGGAGGATGCGGGCTCATACGGCAATAAGCGCCTATGCGGCAAGGAAGGAAATGACTCATGCGGCCAGGGACAAATGGGTTCATGCGGCTGGAGGAAGCGAGCATATGCGGCAATAGGGAAATGGGTTCATGCGGCTGAAAAATACGGGTTCATGCGGCTGAAGGCAACAAAGCCATGCGACAATGGGCCAATGATAGCTATGCGACCAAGGCCAACCAAGCCATGCGGCTGAAGGCCATACGGCCAGGAGCACCAATGCGGTCGAAACTGCCATGCGGCTGAGACTGCCATGCGGCCAGGGGAAACTTGCCGTATGAAAAGCCATACGGCAAGCACTGTTCTTCTTCTCCACTTTCCGAGAAGAAGAACTATGGAAAGCTATGGCTTCCAAGCTCCATTAAACCATCATTTAGGGTCAGAATCCAGACTTCCATAGGTCAAAATGGGGCAGAAAGAAATTCCCTACAACATGGAACCATCAAAACTTGAAAAATAACAAGATTATATAGATCAAAACCAAAAAAATCCGAAAATACAACAAGCTTAGATCTACACCAATTGAACCATGGAAATCAAAAATGCTAAGTATTAAAGTGTCTTAGAATCTAGTGGAGAAGACAATGGAACAATAAAACTTGAGTTCCTCCATGAAGCAAGTTGCACTTGCCTAAGCCCTCTATCTGGTAGGTGGAGAGTAATGGTGAGGAAGAAGAAGAATAATGAGGATTAATTGAAGAGAGAGTGGTTAAGTGGCTTATAAAGGAAGAGGGGTGGGTGTTGGTCCATATACAACAAAACCGAACCAAGCCGAACCAAGCAAACCGAACCGAACCAAGCAATAAAATGCTAAAATAAACCATGTAATGAGACATGCCATGAATCAAAATACGTACATGTATACCAAAATACGTAATACGATCTATGGTCGTTACAGAGTTGGGAGAGATTCTGGCCACAATTCAGCCAAATAGGACATAAAACAACCCAAAACAGCCAAAATAGGCACTATGCGGCATTCTGCGGCACTATGCAGCCTTCTGCGGTACTATACCGCATTCTGCGGCACTATACGTTACGGCACTATGCGGCAGGCTGCACTATATGACAAGCTGCACTATACGGCAAGCTGCACTATACGGCACTATTCATCGTCCCTGCCAGATTCAGGACAGATGAACTGGAAAATATCCAAATCTTATTTGGCCATAACTTTCTCAAAACAAGTCAAAGTCTAACTTTTCAAAGGTCTATTTTGGGTAAAATCGAATTCTCTACAACATAGAATAATCAAAACTTAAAAATAATAAAGTTTGGTAGATCAAAACCTAAAAAACTGAAAATGCTACAAACTTAGATCTACCAAAATCCATCCGTCCAAACCGAAAACTCCAAGTCCTAAATATGTTTAGAATTATGTAGAGAAGAAGATAGAACAATAAAATAGAAGATCCATCATGAAGCAAGTTGCACTTGCCTAAGCTCTCTAGGTTGGTAGGAGAGTAATGGAGAAGAAGGAGAAGAAATAAATGAAAGTAATAAAGAGAGAGAAATGGGTGGTTAGGCTTTATAAAGAGAGGGTTTTCTCATAATGAACCAAGCCCAAACAAACCAAGCCAAACCAAAATAAACTAAGCCAAGTCATGACCAACCAAGACAAGGCTAGCAAGTCAAGTCCAATGACTGGTCACCTGACAAATGTCAGAGATCTCGTATACGCATACGAAAATACGTATAACGAGAAATGGGAGTGACACAATTTTTTCAAGAGCAAAGACTGCGTCTTATAGTCCAAGCTCGGCTCTATGCAACAAATGCTTGTGGTTTGTTTTGACCAACAAGCATTTGAAGAAATGCTTTCTAAAGGGAGTGCCAGCCCATCACAGAAGCGAGCAAATCCAAAGAGAACCCGCAGGACATCAAAGCACAAAACTGCTGCCCCTCGCCAGGTTCTCGAAGAAGCTCCTTCTGTGGCCCAAGACGGTGATCAAAGCTCTCCCGCTAACTTGCTTCAGACCGCAAAGAACCTCACTGTCCCCAAATTTAGCAGATGAAAACACTACGATGCTGAGCTTTTAGGGGCACAAGAAAAACCCCTGCGGACGAAGAAGAGGCCACGTAAGAAAAATGGGCAGTCTGCCTATACATCAGCCAACTCTATCCGCAGACAGATGGCCTATGCGATAACCAACTATGGCCGCAGGAAGATGGCCTATGCGACAGACAATCCTGGCCACAGACAGGCTGCCCCATGTGGCCTTGTCAGAAGCTCTATTTTCGACCGTCTCTCATGCGGACCCGACTCCATGCGGCCCATTGAGAATGTGGAATATTCCAATCTGGACTCTTCTTACTACGCACCTTCGGGTGCTAAAAGTCAGCGGGTGTGGGCCCAATAAACCCAGTCAACTGTCCAAGCTGCTGACCGTCAGCGGGCACCATTAACTGTTATACGAGCTTCTGATAGAAAATTGTACAAAACCACCCGCGTCCAGCCCTCAGGGGAAAACGGACAGGGTGGGTCCTAAAAGTCTTCCAATTATGAGCTAGAGGAAGTGGTTTTACTAGCCTTGGATCAGGGAGCAAACATGATACCTACGTACCCGTGTGCTCGGGATACCCGAGTCCACAAATTGGATGCAAAGGTAGATCAATTTGCTATCGACTTGCAAGAGGTGATTACTCACAAACGAAAGAAGAGAGAAGCAACCTTGGCATGTGATGAGCCCTTTTCAAGACATCATTTACCCAAGTCATCATCAACTGCTGCGGCAACAAGACAGCAGCACCTGAAGATCGGTAGTCCGTTTTCCAAAGATTGTACCAGCCATCACCTGTCCGACAATAACTCGGTCTGGGAGACGAAGAGTTTCCCTTTGCCTTCTGTAATTCCACTCGGAAGGTTCCTGTCGGCAAGGGAGGCAAGAAGATAGGCTCTTCCATTTCGGCAACCTGCACGACAAGGAAACTCTCATCTGGGGGGTTACCGCCGACAATCATAGGGGGTGTCTACCTAGGCACCCGTTCAAGGAAGACACTTCCAACACCTGGGGGTTCATCCTCGACCTCCCTGGGGGTAGCAATTCCCTCAATGTATGCGACAACTCGGTATTTCAAAAGGATGGACAGGGGGCAGCAATCCCCTGGGATTATGCAACAGACTTGGACGTCCCCGAGGGTGACCACCTTTGCCAAGATGACGTAGCTTCTTGCGCAGGGGGTAGCTCCCTTTCTGAGTCCGAGGAGGAGAACATTCCTACGTTCCCCGATGATTTTATTGTACGCGAGTATGACACGGAGAGCACCTCTTCTACGGTCCCTTCCACATCTACCCATGTGCGGACAGTCTTTATGGCTGACGATGATCATGAAAGACCTACTGATCGACAATGTCTAGAAGTACTTGAAGCCATGCTCCTATCCTTGGTCAAGTCAGTAGACGAAATCAAAGCTGCCTTATCGACTCAACCAGCAAGGACGCCTGGACAAACAAGCTTGGGACCCGCAGTCAATGCGGACTCCAACACGACCGCTCCTCCTTTGGGTGACATTCCTCTAGGAGCATATGCTCCTTCAGCTGCAGATGAAGCCAGGAAGACAAGAAGAGAAGTCCAGAAGCTTTGACAATATTGAATGCCCGAGACTCCTCGCGGGACCTCAGAATACGGCAGCTGTATCTCGCTGCATGGAGAGACGTTCCTTTTTCTCCGCGATACAAACCGTTTCATATCGATTCTTATGACAGAAAGACCTCTGCTAGCCGGTACATGATGTATTTTGAGGTTATGATAGACCACTTGCCGTATAGTGACACCATCCTCACATAATTATTTATCGAAGCATTGGAGGGGATCGCGTTCGACTGGTACCGTAACCCCCCAAACAACTGCATCCATTCATTTGACGGCTTCAAACACATGTTCCTGGAAAGGTTCTACGAAGTGGGACATGATGTAACAATGTCATCTCTCATGGACGTCGTTTAGGGAGAGATGCAGCTAACGAGGAACTATATCGAGCGGTTTCGCCAAACCGCGATGAGATTATCCCAAGGCAATCCTGAAAGCTCCTTGATTGAAATCTGCCAAAAGAAGTTGCTCCCTGCAATCAGCCTCTGGATGGGCGAAGATCAATTCAGAGATTGAACAACGTTCATCAAAAGCGCTGCCAGCGCGGAGGCAAAGTTAAAGAAGGCTCGCCACCTGGTACTACACATCTCAGATGGAGAGGACAAGGGAAAATGCCTTAGTAATAACTCCAACAACAATAATGGCGGCGGTACCACCAATAACCGGGATGCCAAAGGCAAACAGGCCATGGTAGCTGATACAACCAAGAAGCCATAACCAAAGCAGGCAGAAGCTTAGTTGCCCAAGGTGAATTACTCATTTGAAGATAGTCATGTCAAGCCTATCTTCGACATGCTCTTGCAAGGGGATAGGATCTAACTCCCTCCACCAAGACGCGAGCCTCGAGCGGTGGAGATGGAGGACCCAAAATATTGCCACTTCTACCGCTATGTCCATCATTCCACTCATGACTGCTTTCAATTAAAGCGGTACATCCAGAATCTTATCGACTCCAAAGCTCTGTCGCTAGATTTCGAAGCTGTCACCATGGAGACTTGCTCATGATACCCATAAACGACAAGTTCCTTAAGAAATACTATGTCTAAGGATATGCTGGTACTTCCTCAAACCACCAAATCTCCCACCAAGTACCTCTTTACTTACACTCTATTATTTCCTAGTAGATTCACATTGTATCCCCCTGGGTGACAAGTCATATATACTAACACCTCTGAACTTCCACCCTAATCTTTCACCTCGTCGGAGTAAACACCCCGTGCAACAACCCCTGCATTATGGCGTATCAATCATAGAACTTCCATGTCCATATCACCTCTGAGTTGTTTTGTGTATCCTTACAGAGTTTACTCCTACCACGTCCATATCACCTCTGAGTAGAAAAGCTCTACCATCAACCTCATATTTACCACGTCCATATCACCTCTGAGTAAATATGTTGGTTCCCTCTCCCAACCTATTATCTATACCTAAAACAAAGGTACGCTAAGGATGATAAGTCCACATAAAATTCCCAGCAGAAGTACCCAAACCAATTACGTCCATGCTACCTCTGATAGGATTGTCACACATAAACAGCTTTACTATCAATGCTTTTTATTCAAAGTATTCCAAATTTGCAATTTGAAAACTTTGAAGGGGGTCTTGTAGAAGCATGAAAAAGAGGATATTGCCTTTAGTCTCACATCGAAAAGGAGAAGAAGAAATGGCTTATTCCATTCTATATATAGAGCCCCTTGCCTCCTTTGAAAAAGGCACCAAAATAAAAAGAACAAAAGTAAAAGGAGCCCGTGTCCAGGGAGCCCGTTCGAGCCACAAAAAGTTGCAACAGTGCTTTATCTGCTTCTGGATTGGCTACAAGTTCTTCACTTACTATCTTGGCAAGGATAAAGTTGGATCCTGAGTACTATGCACCTTCACGGGCTAGTACGAAGAAATCCAAGGCAACAACTTGGACTCTTCTTACTACGTACCTTCGGGTGCTAAGCCGAAGAAGTCTAGGGCAGTACGGGCTCAACAAGCCTAGTCAACTGTCTAATCTGCTGACCGCCAGCGGGTACCGTTAACTGTTACACGGGCCCCTAATGGAAAGTTGTACAGAAGCTTCTGTGTCCAGCCCTCTACGGCGAACAGACAGGGTAGGTCCCAAAAGCCTTCCTACTACGATCGAGAGCAAGTGCTTTTACTTGCCTCAGATCAGGGAGCAAACATGCCCAAAAGTCTCCCAACAACGATCAAGAGCAAGTGCTTTTACTAGCCTCAGATCAGGGAGCAAATATGATACCTACGCACCCGGGCGCTCGGGATACCCGTGCCCACAAAACGGATGCAAAGGTAGATCAATCTGCTCTTGACTTGTGAGAGGTGGTCATTCACAAACACAAGGAGAGAGAAGCAACCTTGGCGTGCGATGATCCCTTTCCAGGACATCACTGTACCCAAGTCGCCATCAACTGCTGCTGCCACAAGATAGTGGCTCCACAACCAAGGCAGACTGTGTTCCAGCGATCGCAACCTGCTGCATCTTTTCGACATCATCTCGAAAGCATGATGCCAGTTGAAGACTTCGTAATGGCCTACTCTCAACTAGACACATTACTCAGATATCTCAGTTAGGCACATTGTCTCAGTCCGACGCATCATAATCTTTTGAGGGAGTTCATCGTCAAATCTTCTTCGAACAAGGAGATCCCTAATCTGTAGTGTCAGCACTCACCAAGGAGGAGGATCGGTCAAATTCATCTTTATTGAGAAGTCAAAAGAGAGACGAACAAAATTCTCTCAAAATCGTTGTTGACTGCATAGGCGTTATACGGCCAAGTTGATCCAGGCCGCAGAAGGAAGAGCCACATGAGCCTTATGCGGCTAAGTGGACTCGAGCCACAGAAGCAAGGCTCCTGGAGACCCCATACGTCCAACTGGACTCGAGCCGTAGAAGCGAGGCTCCCGAAGACCCCATGCGGCTAAGTGGCCTCAAGCCGCAGAAACAAGGCTCTTGGAGACCCCATGCGGACAAGTGGACTCGAGCCGCAGAAGCGAGGCTCCCGAGGACCCCATACGGCCAAGTGGACTCGAGCCACAGAAACAAGGCTCTTGGAGACCCCATGCGGCCAAGTGGACTCGAGCCGCAGAAGCAAGGCTCCTGGAGACCCCATGCGGCCAAGTAGCCTCGAGCCGCAGAAATAAGGCTCTTGGAGACCCCATGCAGCCAAGTGGACTCGAGACGCAGAAGCAAGGCTCCTGAAGACCTCATGCGACTAAGTAGACTCAAGCCGCAGAAGCAAGGCCCTCGAAGATCCATGCGGCCAAGTGAAACCAAGCCGCAGAAGGAATGTTCCCGAAGGATCCCATGTGGCCAAGTGGAGCCAAGTCGCAAAAGAAAGGCTCCTAAGGCTACTATGCAGCCAAAACGATTCAGGCTCTACTCTGTGGGGGACACATGGCAAGTTGGCCAAGTCTCAACCACCCAGATTTGCTGAAACAAAGAAATCTCAACAAATCCACCAGCTGGCAGCCAAAGACCGAGTCCTCGTGTGCTGTTACAGCTACGTGGCCATCTATGCGGCCCAAAATATGTTTCATTCAGAAATCACTATAAATAGCAGGATACCACATCCTTGCTAGAGGCTGGCAATTTTCTCAAGAGCAAAGACTGCGTCTGATAGTCCAAGTAGTAAGGTAGAGTTCCTACACTTCTCCCGAGCCTCTACCGTCACCCCCAGAATAAAAAACAATTGTACTTAGATTGTTTCCTAGGATTTCTTTCTAGGCTCTATTTTGTACTTTTAATGTTTGCAATCAAATCAAATTTCTCTGTAATTTTTGTTTTGATAATTAAATGGCAAACAAGGATGAGCGATTTTTCGGGTCGGGGCGTGACAAATTGGTATCAGATCTCTAGGTTCAATTTTCTCAGGACGCTTGCTTTGTTTCAATTCCAAAAGTTGTCCACCACAATGAAATAACTCTTGACTCTATTCGATGCCACACTAGATTTTTCATACAATAAGTCTAATAAAAATCGTATAATTTTGCCGCATGTGTTTTGAGAATTTAATGATGTTTACTGTAAAAGTCGCGAAATGTTTATTGCATCGAGTACAACGAGCTGTGAAATGTTTGTTGTTTCAAGTGCAACAAGTCGTGAGTGGAGATGTTTGTTGTTTCAATGCAACAGTCGATATAAGAAATATTGGTTGCATCGATATAATGAAAGTCGTAGAATATTTTTGTACCAATTGCAACAAGTTGAATTGTGAATGATGTATTGCAATGAAAATAAAAGTTAATATCGAATGTGTTGAACGGATTCGAGTATTGGCTTTGGATGTCAGGAATAAATCGTTGCCCGAGGTGCAACGGATGTCAAAAATGAATCATTGCACAAGGTGCAACAGATGGAACTAAAATCATAAATCGATATAAACGAATCAGTTCGGTTGCGCATCGAACTTGTGTTGGCAGATGAAAACATTGGGCAAGTTGTGTCGAATTTTGATTAATCAAAAGTTACGATTGTGATCGGCATGATCACTGCGGAAATCGTGAGTCAGAAAAGAATGTTGGTTCATACTGAGTATGATACAAGAAAAATAACTTGATTCCCGAGTGGTATATGCCATACCACCTATGCGATGAATGGCTCGATTATGAGTGGTATATGTAATAACACTTTTGCGATGGATTGCATCGACACGTTGTGAGAATTTCGGAGGACTAGCCCGCAACGGATGGGATAGTATCGAGACACGATTGAAAATTTGTATGACGCTATGTTGATGCAAGTTTTCTTCGATAATCGGCTAGAATGATAGGACGGTGACTCGTATAAATAAACGATACGTCGGACAAAAACTTATAAGCCAGTCGGATGACGGAGACTAGCAAAACGATTGTGTCTTGAAGCAATAATCGGATTCGCGGGATAGAAAAACTTGATATAATCGGGTTGCACGACTTGCGAACTCGATGAAATATTAGTCGATGCGAATCGTAATTGGATCGCACGAATTGTGATATCGATGAAAAGTTGGTTGATGCAGATAAATCGTGCCTAAGGGATAGTTAGTTACGTTGCGACAAAACTCATTTTAGTACGACTAAAACATGTAAAACTTAGAGGGCGTGATCGTATAACTCGATGGTTGATATTTGATAATCGGTAACTCAGTTGCGCGATCGAATCGAGAAACGATTTGATGCATATAAAAAAGTTCGTTGAGAACTTGGATGTATGCGATGCGAGTTAAGTTGACGTCGAAACAGATTTAAAGTTGACCCTTGTGCTATCAAAATTGATATGACCTATCGAAATTGATACGCAAGAAAACGTAAGCATGATGTGAGAACACAAAACGGGGTAGGCCTACGATATCGAGAGTTTCAAAAATAGCAATAGGAATGTGTCAAACTGGTTGATCGTAAACATTGTGATTGATCATGGAGAGATATAAAGTCATCGACGATTGTTTCGATGCGTATAACATCTCAGGTGTCGACCGTTGGTAGAATGACTCGAACTCAATACGAGTACATGTTTTGTGAATTACGAAATTATCGATGGTAGTGTATGAATTATTCAGAGGATAGTTGCGCCTCGGTTGTGCAGGAAGAAATGGTTATGTTCGGATTTGGGGTAGTCCCATAGAAATCGTCGGAACATAATTTGGCTCCAAAATAATATATAGCATGGTTCGTAGTAACTGTCCTTCGTTAATGATCCACAATTATCGAGCGTAGCTTCGGGGAAGCTGACCTTAGAAGACTCGATTGCCAAATCAAAGAAAATATTACAGACCCATAAGATGACCTATATAATGTTGCATATAAAATTGCGTGGTGCATGTTGATGATAAGTCTAGGCGATTTTAATAATCGTGCTATGCACGAGAGCGAGCGGTAAGAGTATGACTTACGAGTTATGTCATTAGATTTGGATTTACCTTGCAATGCATGAATCGAGCTTATATTCGATGTTGCGAGATGGACAAGTTTAATTTTGCTAGTAAATTCCTACTCGATAGAAATCAAACATAAGATTCGTCGTAGAGGCCTTTATGTCAAAACGATTGTTGCCTTTGAGCACTGTTGACTCACGCTAAAACTTTTGGGTTGGAAAGACCGTTGCATTTGAGCATGTCGACTCGAACTGAACCTTTGTGTCAGATAGATTGTGGCCTTTGTGCAATGTCAATTTTAAAGTTGCTTTGGGAGAATATGAGCACGGTGTCTCGGTAAGTCACCTAGCGGGCGTAATCCTGGATGTTGATGCTTTTGCAAGCCAATAAAAGAAAATCGTGTCGAGATGAGTTGCACGATGAGACTTCGAGAATAGTTGGGCGGCGACTTTGAACGCAAGGTGTTGCAAAGACTTATTGAGATCGGATGCACAACAGCTTGACACAACGTATATAATTGATGGTCCATATGAAACTTATGAAGTAAGAAATACAATTTTTGAATCGCATTGTGTGTTGTAACTTTTGTTGGATGATCACGTATGCATCGAATATGCATATGCAATAGAATTGCGAGAACAAACACTAGAGCCCAAGTCCGATCGAGAGTATGAGATGGCAAGTAACTAAAGATAAGAAGTTACTTGTTAGCTTTATTCCAATATCCTACAACTGAGCTTAGCTAAAATACATATATTGGTGGGACGCCTAAAATATGTATATGATCCAAACTAAGTTATATGATGCAAACGATAGTGGGACGAGAACATAAAACGATATAGAGAAAACACTTGGTTTGAGTGTTGGTTTCGGTTCGAGGACCAACCTTGTTTTGAGTGGTATATTATGTAAAGCCCCGCTCCGCACGGTACATTATGCTGAGTCGTTGACTCGAAGAGTTGAGTTGACCCGACTAAGTATTGATGCGAATCGATACAAGAGTTACGTTGATCCGAGAGAAAGCATTGAGTCGGTTCAAAGATTCTAAAAAATTGAATTGATGCAACGCACAAGTTCGATTTGAACGAATATTGATTTTAGTTGGTTTTGTATGCAGGCTATACTTTTATGCTAAAATATAAGAGGTCGACATTTTGTCTTATTTGTAATAGTGTCTGCAAAACCAAATCCTCGCCTTACAACAGACTGAGACATAGGCACGGTAAGCCGAATCGGTCGCATAATTCAACGAAGCACGAAGTACTCGAATGGCTAAGTCAGAAGATTTGGCCGTGCAACGAAGTAATAAAATCGAGCCGCATCGACTTGACGAAACGACAAGGCATATCGGCTTAAGGTAGGAGGACTTTGACTCTTCTTTTCTACTCCTTCATGCCTAAGTAAAATGTATCATTGTATGCTAAGTTAACCTATCGAGACCACGGGTATGGCATCGATCGAAAGATGAATGTAGTGTGTGTCGAACACTAGATAGAATAATCGAAATAAAACGTGCATCAAATGCACGAGTCGCTATTGAACATCGAAATACCGTAACTGCGAGCGCCTCGATGCATAAGCCATAAGAATATGGGATAACTGTATCAACGGGTATCTCAGTACACAAGTTATTCATGCCCCCGTGCACGAGTTAGAAGGCTAGCATATTGAAAGACTATTGAGGCGAGTGCCTTAGTGCACGAGCCATGAACATTGAACACTAAGGCATAGAACATGGAATTATGATATCGAGGCATACATCACATACACGACTCGAAGAATAGTGAACAATTGTGTCAAAGCATTCGTACGTGCACGAGAATCATAAAAGATGGCTTCGTTGCGAAGAGAACAGTTGTGGCATGAATGTGACGGAACTGTCGAATGTGGAACGGTGCCTTAGAAATGTTCGAAACATTCGGGTCGTTCGTTTGACGAACATTGAGTTGGGGCATGGTTCCATTTAACATTAAAATAAAGAATGAAATCGTACAAAGAATGTGAGAACATATAAAGAGTGAAAACATCAAAAAAAAGAGAAATGCAAGACGACATAAACTCTGAGTTTCGGACTCAAGACTATGTTTGGTTGTATGAGTTTGACGTACATTGCATGGTCGAATGGACTTGAGATATTGCCCGTGCACGGGTGTGGTGATATTCCCTCGAATGAGTTAAATGCTGGGGCACCATGACCGTTCGACCTAGGAGGGACATTAATCATTATTGGTGCACATCTTTTGGACATGACTTGTAATCTGCTACCCCAGCTCGTTGGCAAGAGTTCCTAACTGAGTTCGACCTGATGTGATAAGCCGTAATTGATGGTAAGTTCAGCATTCTTCGGATATTGGGATCGCAACCCATACGGAAAGGATGTCGGTTATCCAATTTGAGAAAAGAAAAGAGAAACATGGTAGAGTTCTATTTTGGCACGAATATGCCAACGACCTTTATATAGTTAACGGTGGGTTGAAAGTGCAGGCACACAGAGATCCTGCACAAGATCACTTATAATATGACAGGGAAAGATGGTAGGTGTATTCACCTTGAGTCGGTGCAAGGGTTAGTGCATCGATATTGGTAAGAAGTTACAAAACAACACGAGAGAGCTATTGGTTGTCTGCTTGCTTATGCAAATCATAGATAACATGCTTGCCATGATAACATATTTTACTGCTTTCGAATATGCTAGAAACTTACCCTAAGGCAAGGATAGAAAGATAACTAACTTGTATGCTGTATGATTCAATACACTACTTAATGTCAGTTTAGTAAAGTGGGTCTTTGATTAGTATATGGAGGCCGAAAGTACTAATCCTCTACTAGTTTGCTCGTAGGTTCAGAGAATGATCTGTCCGTGGTGGAGCTTCGCTTGAACGCACTGAGGTATAGAATATCGTAGCGTATTGAGGCGTGCGATCGCATTGACGCTCGGACTTGCAACATGATGATGCAATCGAGATATAGAAGACATGATATATGGAACGGTGAAATACTTTGTGGGCAAGAGAGAACCTGAGTGTTGTAAGCTAATCTAGCAAATTCAGTTGGGCTATTGAAAGCCTTTGTAACCTCAATTCAATTTCAATAAAGAGAATTGTTTCGTATACACTGTTTCTTCCACTGCTAATATCAAATCAAAGGTAACCATTTGAGAACTTGTTATCTTGCCTTATACGAGTGCAACTCCAGACTCGTACGACATCACGCCCTAGTGAGGACGAATGATTCAGATAAATCGATACGAGGACAAGCAATTTTTTGGGTCCGGGAGTGACACTCGTCTAACGGACACCAAGCACAAATAAAGACAAATATATGGCGGTGACTCCGTCACCTGAACAAATTCTAACCTTCATAACTCAGATGAAAATTACAAGATTGACAAGACCTAATGTTGAATCCTTTGTCCTAATAGGTTCAACCCGATCACTACTCTCAAGAACAAAAATAGAAGATTACAATTGAGATCACTCACCAACCAGTAGCAATCTTCCTAACCGAAGTTGACGACTTCTCAATTAGATCTCTTTCTTCCTTCTGTCTTGGATGGTGTCCTAAGAGCAAAGCAAGGGCTTTCCCTTAGATTTCCTGTGGACGAGCACCTCGAACCTTCACTTTGTGCTTGTGCCTCCACCCTCACCCCATATATATATGATGAGAAAATCATATTCTAGGCATAATAGAATTCCTAAATAGGAATCCTATTATACCTAAAATATTCCATCAACATCATATTTTAGATCATAAAAGGATTTCCTAAAATAAGAATCCTATTATATCTAAATTATAGCATGACACCAATTATGGACATCTAAATCTAATCAAATCAAATATTTAATTAGATTTGGATTCCACAAATATGTTGTTACCGAATCCAGACTGGACTCCAATAATCTTTTCTCCAGTCTGATGAGTGAGTACTGACCCCATGGGTCCTCAACTAGACTCCATGCCTGTCGTACCACGACAGAATACCTTGTCACGACCCGTTCCCAATTTCTTGGGTCGACTCGGATCATGCCTAGCCTGTACCGTTGTTGAGACGGCGGCAGTAAGCTGTATCAAGCAGTGAAACACATGCAGATAAAATTCTAACAAAATATAAAAACATTTTATTCAATTTGAAAAGCCTGAAATACAACAGACATTAATACAGCCATTCAATTATTACACTTGTTTCCAAAAATAAATACTAATCCAGGTCTTAAGATTCTGGGTTCCAAGTTCTGCGGGACCAAAGTTAGACATCAGATCCTCGACGACGCAATCACCTAAAAATGTTATCTCCAATCAAGAGGGAGCAAAGTACAATTCATGATAATCCAACAATTGAAATCGTAATAGAGTTATGCACTTTTAAACAATTTGAAATAAATAGTTCTCCAGCAGTTAAACATTGTGATGTGAATAGGCAATGAATATGACCGGATTGGGTTGTACAGTTGTATCCTATTGATACGATATGGCTTATCCCCGTGTGTATGAGGGGTAAGCTAACACAGTCAGTATACTATTTTGGATGTGGTCATACTCATTACACTACTCCCCCAGTACCCAACAGTCAATCAGTCAATGCTCTCAGAGAGAGTTCCGTGTTGCATCGTGGTTTAAATTTGCAATAAAACGATTACTAAATAATTGTAAACTACCATAAAATGTACTTGCCTTGGTTATGACTGGATTGGAATGTCTCCGGGATTGAATTTCAGACTTGTCCTCGAAATCCTACAATCGAGAATCGGTCTTAGATTTTCAAAGTTGCCATGCTAGATGTGCTAGTTACAATCTCTAATTTGTCCTAGTCAATTTTAATCTTTATTATACTAACACACACAACTTGATTATCTAATGTGTTACATTTAATTATTGATGGAAAGATCATTTTATATTTAATTTCGAAAAAACTTTGTTTTTATCGGTTTATTGGCAAAACTTGGTATTTTATAATTTATATAACAAAACTACATTTTTCTTTAAATGAGAAAAACGTGAAACTTGTTAAATAATAACTTGTAATTTTTTTTCTAATTTATTTAATGTGAGAAAACAATATTGATTTTCTATAAAATAATTATCTTACTATTTTACGTGTTTATGTCAACCACAACCAGAAAAGAATAAAAATTTAACTAACTTATTACAAAACCACAGAAAATAATAAAACTGGGCTTATGCCCTTTACAGACCATTTTACATGAATTTAAATAAGAAAAAAACTTTGGTTAGTCTCTAAAAATTATCCTAAAATTTATTTACAAAATAAAATAATAGTTTAAATTAAATTAAATTAATTTACGAGTCTCAGATATTGGTCCAATCGTCAAAAATAGCTAATGCCTCAACGTCCGGTAAAATCGGTTTCGTTTGCATTTCGCTAAGGGCCCATTTACCGATATAGTCGTCGCCCAAAAAGATAATCAAAAACCAAAATAATAAGTCTTTTGCAAAGGCCGGTTTTGAAAACTATATTTTAAAACTTTTAAGAAAAATTGGGCAGCATTTCCTTTGTAACTGGGATAACCCAATCCTGGGAAAAATGCCATATCACCACAATAACTGTCCCAAACCAAGGAACACCAAATATCCTACCAAAAGTGAATATCCAACCCGAAAATGAATATCAAATCCAAAACCCGAAATCAAAACCACAGCACCAACATAACTACAGAACTTTATAATTTAAGAAAAATCCACAGAACAGATATCTCAACCCAAGCTAGTATTAGCTTGGTCACGAGTCCAAAACTAACAGAGTTCGAAAAATCTGAAATACTCCAATAATCTCAGAACAACCCAAAGTGAACCCGAAAAATTAAACCGAGAACCTTCAACGCAACAATTCCAACCAAATTTCCATGACAAAAATTGGGACCGAATCATCATCGACTATTCTAACTGGAGGGACACGGGGACATGAGATATACCTCAAATGCTCGGCTAGAGCTCTCAGATGAAATATTGGAAGAAAAGCCAAATTCCTGCGGACTCGGGAAAGTCAGAAAATATGCGAACAGCAGAAACTCAGAAAAGTACGGGAACAGGGACGACCACAAAACAACATGCGCCACGGAAGACAGCAAAGAAAATAGCAAGCCGGACACGGAGAGGTGCTGGATCAGAAACGGGGTGAGCGCGAGGAGGTAGCGGGGTCGGAGCCGAACAGCAGGTCGCCGAGTGGCGGACGCGGGAACAGCAGCTGCGGGGGTAGGGATCGGTGCCGAAGGGGCGGCTGGGCGCGGCCGGGAAGCGGCACGCGGTGGAAGGGGGCCGGCGAGAAGGATCGCGGAGATCGAAGAGGCGGCGGCGAGGTCGCCGCTTGGGGAGGCTCCGGCCTGGTCAGTGGCTGCGGCCAACGGAGCTGATCAGGTCGGGGTCGTCGAATTTGGGAATTAGGGCACGGGTTTGGGGGAAGTGAGATGGTGATAGAGATGGTGAGATGGAGGGGGTTAATATAGGGGAAGTGAGCGGGGGTTACCGGAAACCCAACGGCCATGGCCGTTCGGGAGGTGAACGGAGGAGGCTCGGGCAGTTTCGAAGAGGAAGGGTTTGCGTCGGTTGAAAGAAGGAAATTCGTTCTCTGGTGGTTTTAAGGAAAGAGAAAAAGAAAGTTAAAAGTATTTAAGAATGCTTTGTTTTAATAATAATTCTCTTTTCTTTATGAAACTCAATAAATTTTATATCAAATAATATTTCAGATTTCGAAAACCAAAAATTTGCTTAGATTCGAACTTGGGTTCGGGAACAGGTCCGGGATTCGGGAACGGGTTCGAATAGGCTCAGGATGAGAACTGGGTACGGATTCGGGTCAGGCCAAAAAATCTATTAATTGGTTTTAAAAATAATATTAAATATATGATTTTCGGGACGGGTCAGGGCCAACAGTCAAAATCCAGAAAAAAACTTTTTTCTAAAATATGGTTTTTCATTAACAATAATTTATAAAATGAACTTTTACAGGTTTTAACTTAAACTCAAAAATTCCTGGAATAATAATTTTCTAAAAACAATTTTCCAAATTTAACAACTAAAAATGATTAATAATAATAATTTAAAATATTCAATTAATTTAACTGAAAAATTATGGGTTTCACAACCTTCCCTCATTTGAAAATTTTGTCCTCGAAATTTAAAGGCAGGGCCAGAGGTACAATCATGCAATCATGCCTCAAACAGTCTGAGTATTATTCTTCAATATCTTCATGTCTAACTATACTTAACTGTCATATATCAATCGTATATTCTTCCCTCCTTAGGAATAAAGTCGTTCTCCATGATTATGAGTTCTCGTTTCCATTCCTGAATTGTCAATCACCTTAGAAAATTTGTCTTCCATATTTTCACATATCATCTATCTTGCAATATAGTATGTACTTCTTTCAGTTTTCTAACATGTTCAAATTTTTAACTCTATGACTATGTCTTGTCTTACTACTTCAGTATCAAGCCTCGGTACCCAATATCATATTTAAAGTCCAACACTCTTATTTGTCAGGATCCGTAAAGTTTTATCATTTCTTACTCATAAGTGATCACTCTTGTGATTTTAGACTAACATGTATATATCTTGATTCCGATTCCTCATTGCTCCTGAACTCCCTATAAAATTTTATTTATCATGATTAAGCTCAAATCCTTCATTTTGCTTTTATTGTATTACTTTGACTAAACTTTTCTCTGTCAAAAGTATATTTTATTACATCTTTCAACTTGTATATTCTTTCCATTTCGGGTTTGTAATATTGGTACCCTTCATCCTTAATTAATTACGCCTTAAATCTAAATTTCTTGTTTTGGTCATCCTTTATATATTCTCTGATTTATCATGCATCTTCCTAAAGTGCATCTCCATACTTGTCATTCAACAACCTCTAACCTACCATGTCAATATTTGATCTTCATTAATTTTCCTTCTTAGATTTAAGTTCAATCACAAGTGTTATATATATATATATATATATCTCAAAATTCATGTTCTCCATAATTTTCCTGAAATGGATCATTCCAATTTTAAATCATCTGGCTTACTCAAATTCGAGACATGATTGCTAGATAAAATATAAGCATGTTTTAAAATCATCTGTGATAAAGTTAGAATATTTGTTATGATCAAAATCATTTGAGGCACGAGTAAAATCGAGGTATAAATTAAATAATCATAACAAGTTTAAACTTTTAAAATGAGATCAAATAAAACAGAAATGTCAAAAAGAATACGACATCAATAATTTATTTGAGGAACAAAAGATAATGTAATTTTTCGAAATGAGGGACAATTTTTTTTTAATTCAAATTGGGATGAGGTATGAAGTTTGAGATCAGGAAGAAATCAACAAATTGTATGATTTTAAGATAGTGAAGGTGGTTAAAATAGCCATGACAAGAATATAATTCGATAGATCATTTCTGGAAGTGGGAGTAAGTGCTAGGATACAAATCCTCAGAATGATTAAAGATAACCATGATATGAATATAGTCTTATTAATATTCGAAAACCAATTATTTTCAAGTCACTTTGTTTTAAATTCATGCCTCGCCAGTGTGCACCTGACTACAATAAATTTTTGACTCCATAACTTGAATAATTTAGTTTACCGAGTAATCTTCCAACTTTATCCATTTCATGGCTAAGCAACATAGGACAAAGTCTCAATAATATTTGGAAACCTAACTATTACCTGTCATCACTTCAACTTAGTGTTTATTCCTCGCTAGTGCACAACTAGCTGCAGTAAACTCGTAGTTTTTCATAATTCAGATAAATGACTATCACGTAAATGTGCGGAGTCATGTTAGGTTGCTAAATATTTCCTCAGCTTTGTCCATGTGAATTTCAAAAATTCAAACGAATTTAATGTTCTAAACAGGATGGAAAATGTAGATGACTGTTCTTCTGAGATCAAGGGATTTATCAAAATATGTGTTTGAGATTCAAGAGACTGGGGCTAAAATCAAGAGGAGTATCTGTTCTCCGATATTCTTTTCCAAAGATAAAACGATCAACCTTGATTTGAATAATTGAGTTAGACACAAGGTAAGATAGAAGCATCACAGCTTCAGATTAAGTAAGAAAGACCAATTAAAATATTCCCGATAAATCACTTAGGGAATACATAATTTTAAGAATAATTTCACAACTAAGGAAAATTGAAAATTTGCTGGATAATTGAGAGAAGGCAAGTCTTATTGAAAAAAAGTTAAGTCGAGATTTTCTAGCAAAGAATGAAATATCTTTGAGACAACTCAATTATAATCATTTTTCCATGACTAAAAGAAATTTAAGGATATAATGGATTCAAAATGTGATCAATTTTCTGACCGCTTCTGCTTCATGATCATAGAAGCTTTCTAGGCCTTGATTTGATCAAGAAATTGCATAGAGAGAGTAGGGTTTCAAGATGAATGGAGGAAGTCAACAGATGAGAATATTCTCGGTCTTTGGAATAACTTAGGAGATAACAATCAATATTAAAATTGAAAATAACTCCTTTAAGAGAATCATGAACTGACTAAACTGAACTTAATTCTTCTGGCAATAACTGACCTTGAGGTTTAATGGTCCCAGAAGAATTTAATTCAGGATTAATTCCGAGAAAGTCAGTCAATTGGAAAGGAGATCAAGGCAAAAGATTTGATGATGGTTATAGATATTGGGTAGATAAGAATTTATCAGGGTTGCTAAGAAAATTCGAAATTCTACATATCGAACGAATCATGATTTCAATTAAAGGTAGAGAAGTAAGATTTGATCAACCAATGAAGAATTCGAAATTAGGTTTGATAAATAAGAAGAAGACCGAAGAATTCAATCTTATTCCAAACAAGAAATAAATCCTAAGGTATACTAGAACCTGAAAATTATGGTAGGAATATAATCTCAAAAGTCAAAGGTATCAAAGGTACAATCAGCTTAATCTAGATAAGATTTAGGTACAAACACAAACAAGGTATCCTACGAATCTATAAGCAGGCAAAAATAGATATTTAAGTGAATAATTTTTCGACCCTAAAATGTAACATGGTGTATATCATCCAAGTGTTCTAGTTGTTTCTAAAGTATGTTTTTCTAAAGTCTCAACTATTCCAAGGTCAAGTTACAGAACTGCGCGATGGTCTAGACTAAGTTGACTAGACCAATTTACAGATCTGACCTGTATGGGCCACCACTAAAAATATGTCACGACCCGGTCCCAATTTATTGGGTCGAATCGGATCATACCCAGCCTGCACCGTTGTTGAGACAGCGGCAGTAAGCTGTATCAAGCAGTTAAACACATGCAGATAAAATTCTAACGAAATATAAAAATATTTTGTTCAATTTGAAAAGCCTGAAATACAATAGACATTAATACAGCCATTCAATTATTACACTTGTTTCCAAAAATAAATACTAATCCAGCTCTTAAGATTCTGCGGTTCCAAGTTCTGCGGGACCAGAGTTAGACATCAGATCCTCGACGACGCAATCACCTAAAAATGTTATCTCCAGTCAGGAGGGAGCAAAGTACAATTCATGATAATCCAACAATTGAAATAATAATAGAGTTATGCACTTTTAAACAATTTGAAATAAATAGTTCTCCAGCAGTAAAAATATTGTGATGTGAATAGGCAATGAATATGACCGGATTGGGTTGTACAGTTGTATCCTATTGATACGATATGGCTTATCCCCGTGTGTATGAGGGGTAAGCTAACACAGTCAGTATACTATTTTGGATGTGGTCATACTCATTACACTACTCCCCCAGTACCCAACAGTCAATCAGTCAATGCTCTCAGAGAGAGTTCCGTGTTGTATCGTGGTTTAAACTTGCAATAAAACGATTACTAAATAATTGTAAACTACCACAAAATGTACTTGCCTTGGTTATGACTGGATTGGAATGTCTTCGGGATTGAATTTCAGACTTGTCCACAAAATCCTACAATCGAGAAGTCGGTCTTAGATTTCCAAAGTTGCCATGCTAGATGTGCTAGTTACAATCTCTAATTTGTCCTAGTCAATTTTAATCTTAATTATACTAACACACACAACTTGATTATCTAATGTGTTACATTTAATTATTAATGGAAAGATCATTTTATATTTAATTTCGGAAAAACTTTGTTTTTATCGGTTTATTGGCAAAACTTGGTATTTTATAATTTATATAATAAAACTACATTTTTCTTTAAATGAGAAAAACGTGAAACTTGTTATAATAACTTGTAATTTTTTTCCTAATTTATTTAATGTAAGAAAACAATATTGATTTTCTTTAAAATAATTATCTTACTATTTTACGTGTTTACGTCAACCACAACCAGAAAAGAATAAAAATTTAACTAACTTATTACAAAACCACAAAAAATAATAAAACTAGGCTTATGCCCTTTACAAACCATTTTACATGAATTTAAATAAAAGAAAACTTTGGTTAGTCTCTAAAAATTATCCTACAATTTATTTACAAAATAAAATAATAATTTAAATTAAATTGAATTAATTTACGAGTCTCAGATATTGGTCCAATCGTCAAAAATAGCTAATGCCTCAACGTCTGGTAAAACCGGTTTCATTTGCATTTCGCTAAGGGCCCATTTACCGATATAGTCGTCGCCCAGAAAGATAATCAAAAACCAAAATAATAAGTCTTTTGCAAAGGCCGGTTTTGAAAACTATATTTTAAAACTTTTAAGAAAAATTGGGCAGCATTTCCTTTGTAACTGGGATAACCCAATCCTGGGATAAATGCCATATCACCACAATAACTGTCCCAAACCAAGGAACACCAAATATCCCACCAAAAGTGAATATCTAACCCGAAAATGAATATCAAATCCAAAACCCGAAATCAAAACCACAGCACCAACATAACTACAGAACTTTATAATTTAAGAAAAATCTACATAACAGATATCTCAACCCAAGCTAGTATTAGCTTGGTCATGAGTCCAAAACTAACAGAGTTCGAAAAATATGAACTACTCCAATAATCTCAGAACAACCCAAAGTGAACTCGGAAAATTAAACCGAGAACCTTCAACGCAACAATTCCAACCAAATTTCCATGATGGAAATTGGGACCGAATCATCATCGACTATTCTAACTGGAGGGACACGGGGACATGAGATATACCTCAAATGCTCGGCTGGAGCTCTCAGATGAAATATTGGAAGAAAAGCCAAATTCTTGCAGACTCGAGAAAGTCAGAAAATATGCGAACAGCAGAAACTCGAAAAAGTACGGGAACAGGGACAGCCACAGAACAACATGCGCCACGGAAGACAGCACAGGAAACAGCAAGCCGGGCACGGGGAGGTGCTGGATCGGAAATGGGGTGAGCGCGAGGAGGCCGCAGGGTCAGGACCGAACAGCGGGTCGCCGAGGGGCGGACGCGGGAACAACAGCTACGGGGGTAGGGATCGGCGCCGGAGGGGCGGCTGGGCACGGCCGGGAAGCGGTACGCGGCGGAAGGGGGCCGGCGAGAGGGGTCGCGGGGACCGAGGAGGCGGCGACGAGGTCGCCGCTCGGGGAGGCTCTGGCCTGGGCAGTGACTACGGCCAACATAGCTCAGGTCGGGGTCGTCGGATTTGGGAATTAGGGCACGGGTTTGGGGGAAGTGAGATGGTGATAGAGATGGTGAGATAGAGGGGGTTAATATAGGGGAAGTGAGCGGGGGTTACCGGAAACCCAACGGCCATGGCCGTTCGGGAGGTGAACGGAGGAGGCTCGGAAAGTTTCGAAGAGGAAGGGTTTGCGTCTGTTGAAAGAAGGAAATTCCTTCTCTGGTGGTTTTAAGGAAAGAGAAAAAAAAGTTAAAAGTATTTAAGAATGCTTTGTTTTAATAATAATTCTCTTTTCTTTATGAAACTCAATAAATTTTATATCAAATAATATGTCAGATTTCGAAATCCAAAAATTTGCTTTGATTCAAACTTGGGTTCGGGAACAGGTCCGAGATTCGGGAACGGGTTCGGAATAGGCTCAGGATGAGAACTGGGTACGAATTCGGGTCAGGCCAAAAAAATCTATTAATTGGTTTTAACAATAATATTAAATATATGATTTTTGGGACGGGTCAGGGCCAACAGTCAAAATCCAGAAAAATAACTTTTTTTCTAAAATATGGTGTTTCATTAACAATAATTTATAAAATAAACTTTTATCGATTTTAACTTAAACTCAAAAATTCCTGAAATATAATTTTCTAAAAACAATTTTCCTAATTTAACAACTAATAATGATTAATAATAATAATTTAAAATATTCAATTAGTTTAACTGAAAAATTATGGGTTTCACATACCTGCTCCCCCATGCCCTACTGATCTCCGATCCCCCGAGCTGCTTTGTATCTTCCTTTGTCTCCAACTCCTCGACTGTCACATCGATGCTAGCTGCCATGCATAACACATTCTGTACCATTGGGATCCTGCTGACATCAATAACACGACAAAGACCGAAGTCCCTGACGATCAGCCTTATCGTGAGTCTTAGCTTCCTGTCCCTGACTTCCGTCTTCCATTGGAACGTGTTACCATTCTTATGAGCTTTTTCATCCTTGGTTGGCCCAACCAAGCGGATGGTGCAGTTCTTCCGAGATTCGAACTCCTGAACCTGTCCACCTTCGTATCCGACACTGAAGCTCCCTTGTATGCATGCATCTTCGAGTAGAATATCACGTACCGTGCATGTCGTTGATGACCCGCAACTCCTCCTGAACTGTATGAATAGTGATGCACACGCCTTTGATTGAGTTTGCTACAAACCTTGATCTCCTTCTTGACTTTGAACTGTTGAAACCAATGTCGCTCCATAAAGCTTTGGCAAACCACCCGTCACCAAAATCGAATTCGTAGAGTAACCCCACCTGGAGATCGACCAACTGTCATGGAACCGATAGAATGACCTTCAATCTTTGACTCATCTCCATTCTTTTTTGTTTCGATGAATCGAATCCTCTGTAACCCTCAAAACTTCTCGAAAACCCTCCTCAGCAAGTTCCCGATAATCCACCTCCTATCGAACACCCCTCAAGCCACCATTCGATGTCTGTGGCCTGCATGTACAGTTCAGCGGCTTGAGCCTATACATGCCACAACACAAATCTTCCCGAACCAGCTGTTGGGAACCCTTCATAAGCATCCAATCTCTATCTCCAAACAAACTACGACAACCATCATCTGCCAGCCTTCCTATCGAAACCAAGTTATAGCGCAAACTCGGTACATGTCGTACACCCTTGAGAATGAGTTTCTCAATGAATTCTGTTGTCAAGTGCATATTACAGATGCCTATAACTACAACCGTCCCTCGTCACCCATCTTCACACGTCCAAACCTTCCATCGCGGTATGACGTAAAGATCCTCCTATGTGGAGTGGCATGATATGACACCCCCATATCCATGACCTACTCGCCATCATGACACATGCCACAAGGTTTCTCTGCATCGGTTGTTGCGATGATATCTCTAAACGATGTGAGATCCTCCTGATCGTCCTTGCCTTTTTCCATTTCAGCTTTGAGCTTCATGTAGTTCCTCTTGATATAACCCCTTTCGCCACAGTGATAGCAACCCTTCTTATGGCCCGCAATCGTAAGATTATGAGAACTCCCTCCTGTCCTTGCCTGTGACTTAAGTCTTTTCTTCATGTAGAAAGCCACCAGAGCGAATTCCTGTGACGATTCGACTTGGTTATGCTGGACCTCTTCATTCAATAAGCTACTTTTGACTGCCTCCATCGTGACAACTCCATCTGGTGCGGAGTTGCTCACCGACACTACCACCAACTTTTTCTAACTTTTCGATAGAGAACTCAAAAGCACTAGGGCCTGAAGCTCATCATCAATCACCATCTTCATCGCAGACAGCTAATTGATGATACCCTGAATCTCGTTCAGATGTTGTCCACCGAGGCACCCTTCGTATACATCGATTGACGAGTTGGCGAATAAAAAAAATGCCTTATTGCCAACTGTCTTCCTTTCATACAGCGAATGCAGCTTCTCTATAATGCTTTTATCGAACTCTCCATGGATACGTGGTGAAACACCGAGTCGTCCAACCATTAGTGGATGAATCAAACGGCCTTTCGATCGAGTCGTTTCCAGTCTTCAGCAGCTTTGTCCAATGGCTTTGTACTGTCGCCCTCTAACGGACCATGCAAGTCCTTGCGCCAGAGTAGATCCTCCAACATTGGCTTCTTAATCACCCTGTTTTTCCCTGTAAGGGTGATCATATAAGTGTTCATCTGCTCCATAGATATGGCTGCCAGAACCCTCAGAGCTCTGATACCAATTGCTGGTATTAGACCAAAATGAACGAACGAACCTCGCTCTGATACCAATTGTTGGAAATACGGTATGACCCGAACCCGAGTTGGCCTATGAGGTGCGATATTGAATTGGGCCTAAATGTCTTAAAAGAGAATTCTCCTGTAAGGCCTGAACTAATTCCAATTATCTACGTCACATGATCCCACCTCCTAACCGATGTGAGACTAAAGTACCAACTCCATTGTCACTTCCATTTGAGTGCTCAACCAGAAACGAGATACAATCCAACACCTTGTAAACCCAAAATATTGATATATGGTATCCTATACTTGTATTAGAATAGTTTATGATTATTGTAGATGCCTAGACAATGCTCAGACTCCTAGCAGCAAACGAAGACTTTGTTGACCAGACAAGGCCTTATAAAACTAGAAGTCTATACTCAACAAGGCTACGTTAAACAACCCGTCCCCACATATCAAATTCGAGTCAACAACCTGCCACTCGACGTCGACCTCGATTCAGCAGTATTCTACTGCTCCACACATGCCTACCCTCATGTTCCCTAACAATGGGCAAAGAAGCTCACTACCACGTGTAATACATGTTTTCCAGTACCAATATGTTTTGTGTATGTTTGGTCGTAGACTGTATTTTCATATTTTGTGCTTATCCATTTTTTTTCATATTTCATGTCTTGATTCAAATCACATTTTTCATGCTCCAACGTCGTATCCTCTTGTTTTGATGTTGTTTAACACTCTAAGCTCGTGTTTCTCGTATTAATTTCTATAATTTTCTCAATTTTTGTGGCTTGAGAGTCACATGAGCGGGTTGCTCATGCGATAATCAAATTAATGACTTATGCAGCAAGTAAGGCTTATGTGGATTTCTTGACTAATTGAACTAATTGGTGGACCACCCAAGAATTGGAGACCCTTGGCGATTTCCATAGACCATGTCTAGTATCACACGTAGATTAAGATATCTAAACTAGGTTTATCCTAGTTTTGCCTTGAGCTAATGACATACTGTCACTACACCGTTACGACTATAAGGATTAAGTCAATGGCTAACTTGATTATTTTTCGATTGTTGGATCGAGATCCAACCGTCAATGGCTAACTTGATTATTTTCGATTGTTGGATCGAGATCCAACAGTCGGGATTAGTACTTGGGTTTATGAAACCCTAATTTCTTTCCTCTCTCCTCTTATTATTTTCTTTCATTCTCTCTAGTTCTTCCTATTTCCTTTCTCTTCACTTTTTAGCTCTCCCTCTCTTTCATTGGATCCCTGAGCTCGACCAAAACCCAGTCTACTTTTCATTCTATATCAAAATTTTAGGTTTTGACCTAATATGTATTTTATTAGATTTTAAGCTAAAATCTCGTATTGATCATGCACGTAGGCACTACTAGGCTACTAGAGAAGCATACAAGTAAGCAAGATCAATTTCAACTAACGAATTCAAGAATGACACATGAGAACATGCATTTTTATCAATTAGCATAAATTAATAACCAACCAAGTCACATGATTCTTATTATCACTCCCCAGAACCATAATATTAGATAGCATGGGCAGATGTAGGCTAGCTACGTACTACAGAGTGCACCAGTACCCCGAAATATTGTCTCAATTATAAAAATAAAATGGGGTTACAATCCAACGGTCAAGCTTAGGTCAAGAACAATCCTTGATCTCTCAATATTATATAGCAAGCATAAAACAAGATATACAATCATTAGTGAAATAAAAGTAAGACATCCAAACCTATATAACATAAATAATTATGAAGCCAGTATTACAAAAATAAAATTGGCATAAGTATATGTCATGCCTGTTCCCAGAATACGAGAGTATATAGGGACGGACTAGCCAGCTACACCGTATAATGTACTCTTGAATGTCGTACAACGATCAGGACTGTCAAGAAGATAAACTCTAATAGGCAAAGGATGTCGGTCCTAAGGCCGACAATCCTAGCATCTCAATCCAACAAAATAAGTAGAAATAGTATATAATACATGAAAGTAAAGAGGCATCCCAAAATATATATCATATATGATCAAGAAGCTAGTAGGGCAAAATGCTACACTAGCAGAGTACAAATTATACATGATCATAATATCAGCCTAGATCTAATATATACAACCACGCTGACCGAAGTCAATGTGAACAAGCTCTAAAAGAATAGGGCCAACACTCGTCCTGGCTAAATGCCATAAAATGAAATAAGATCAACGAGTGGTAAGAAAAGAAACCCACTGACGAGCTAGGGCCACTGATCTACGGGTACGAACCATCCGCCTAAAGTTACGACAGCTCCTTCGTCTCCTTAGGTAAATCTGGACAAATAAAACCAATGGGATCAGAATCCTAAGCAACAAGTACCATAAAGGAGCCCGAAGTGAATGACAAAACTCTGTAACAAATGAATAACACAACAACGATAATAACGACATAAGTAAATAAATGTGGACTGAGACTTATACAGTACCAATGCATACATCTCTAGAATATAACAAAGAGTACTGAAATCAAAGCTGAATAGGAAATAAATATTAAGCATAATAATGCGACAAGCAATGAAAGAGCATAGGATCTACTCTAGAGTAGGACTACAACCCATAAACCGAACAAGTACTAGAGTTATAGACCGTTATTCGAGTAGAACTTAGCCTCTAACCACACACTGACAAAATATCATAAGGAAAACGAGCAACCAAAATGCACGTCCAAACATAGACTACGACTTGATACAAGTTAACTAGCTAAGGTTACCACAAGACTTAGTTACTTAGAATGTAATTCGAAGAACTTCACTACCACCTACACTGTAGGTACTCAGATCGCCAAGGGATAGAGTACGCGCTTGTAACACAAATATATCATAAGCAAGTAAAAGATGAAACATAACATATGAAACAAATTAGGAATATCGCAGTACATGAACTTGGTAGGCTATGAAGCTCATGCCAGTCAGGGTTGTCCATGTCTCATGTGGCCCTTAGTGATCGAAGTTGCTAGTAGTGCGACTATCATCCACTCCTAATGCACTAAGTGAATTTAACTAGTTAATTATCCTAAAAAATTTATTCCCAATTCTTAAGTTGTGGACACTAAAAATTCCATGGTGTTGTGAATAAAATGAACTTGTTTCACATGTAAAATTAAAATGGTTAAATAAAATTAAAAATATGCCAAAAGGGGTACCATAGTGGTATACTGCGATATACCTGCAGTATATCGGAAAATTATAGCAAGTTTTTAATGAATGGGAAATGGTATAACATGATATATCGACAATATACTGGGGTATGTCGTTCGAACTGGAATAGTTTACAAAAGCCTAAAAAATTTGGTTTTCAGGAAACAAAAGTTGTACTGATTCTTCCAAACTCAAAATCCAGAAGATATAAAGCTAAGGGTGTGTCTCCTTTAACACATATGACTATGTTTGCAAGAGAAACCTCACGTATCGTGAATGATAGTAGGTTTTTACTATGGTATCAGATGATACCATCTAGAAACATAGATCTACTCAAAACCATCGACCCAAAACCAATTAAGACATAAACAAAAGATGAAAAAAATTTGGAGAAATATATTTGGACCAAAAATACACAATACACCAAGAAAAACAAATTATAAGAAAAAATCATGGTTATATTCACTTGAGAAAAATGTACTTGCCTTAAGTAGCTCCTAGTTGGATAGAGCACAAATCCAAGCTCCTAATCAAGCCCTATGCTTAGGCCAAGGAAGAGAAGAGAAAGATATAGAAACAAAAAAAGAGAAGAAAAAGAAGGAAAAGAGAAAGTGAGAGGTTTAAATAGAGAGTGAATGAATGAGGGCCATTAGATAAGCTATCTAATGGATCCATGCCCCCCAATCCATCTTAACCATTAAAATGAAGCCAAGAAACCATAGGATGAAAGAATTGCTTGGTTAATAACCAAGGGATGAGTCATAGCCGGGTGGTATATGATAAGCACATAAAATGTCATATTTTTATTCATTAATGAGATTACTCTTTTATGCTCATTTGATGCCTAAAGGTACTCATTATTCTTCTATTTTGATTTAAGATGCAGTTTGAGACATTAAATGTAAAATGGAGCTAAATGGCAATTTTGGCAAAATGAGCATAACTCTCTCACCAGAAATGAGATGGAGCTGATTCAAAAGATTTGGAAAGCTAAGACAAATATCTACTACTCTCGCATTTTAAGTGTTTCGAGATTCGGACTACATCATGGACAAAATCAGACATGAAGTTGAGTCAAAGACGTTATGAATGAAAATATGAGCCAAAATAACTATTTATCTAATTCTTCTATGACTTTGTTTTATTGTTTGAGAAGTTGTAACTCTTAGAAGATTTGTGGAAAGATATTGTGGAATTCAAACAACCAATTTAGAGTGTATAAAAGGGATATATCATGAGGAAAAGAGGAACAACATACTATTCTTCTCATACCTCTCTTGTGAAGTATCTTGAACATGTGTGGCTAAAGTCTTGTTGGTCCAAGGAAACGAAAGCCTCTGAATCAATAAAAACTTGTGAGATCTGATTTGTGTTTATATGTTTGATTTATGCTTTGAATATCAAATGTTTTTATGCTTATTTTCATGATTATTTTGTTTAATTACTAGGATGCATACTAGTTTATTATTCTTGACAATCAAACGCTAAATTAGTTATCAAAGTCAGAATTGTTTGATCACTCTAATTTGTGAAGCAACCAAGATTTAATAAATTACTGCTTTGTATTATTAAATCTTAGGAGAAAAATATTCGACTAAATTAGATGCAACCGCTTATGTTTGTGTGTTTTGTTTTATCGATCCCATTGCTTTTAATACGCTATTAGATTAAACCTTTATCGCTTGTCTAGGATTGTTTAGTAGTTAAGGTTAATTAGGCTGCTTATTCTAATTAACTAGGGCTAAATGAGATAGGAAAATAATTCCAACGATGATTATTCATAATATATATATCAATATTATTTTCATCTATGATCAGTTTCAAAATTTCGATGGTAGATGTTGACTTAGATCAGTGTTTGTTATTTTGATTTCTTTCGATATTCTACTTGCTCTTCTTAATTTGCTTTCGTTATATTCAATCTCCCCTTTCATTATTCACATACCACGAAGCTAAGCTAATTACTCTCCATGAAACAATCCTTAGTCACACTACTATATTTTCAAGAGTATAGATTTTATTTTTGGGTACCTACGACAGCACACCAAATTTTGGCGCCGTTGCCGGAGAGTAATTTTAGTTAAATTTTGTGATTTTCATTATTTTAATGAAATAATTTTCTGTTTATTTGCAAAAAAAATCTTTCACGGGACATGGCGATCAATTCTCAACAAGTTGCCACATGGCTAGATCTTCCATCTATGCGTACTAGTGAGGTAAATATTTCTTCTCTTGAACAACTAGTTTAACTTCTCTTGTATATCAAATAGTTGTAGGTAACATGCAAACAACAATGACTTGTGAGATTTTTTTAGTAGCAGAGCATCCAACTGATATATGTCCAGCTCTTTAAGAGGAGCCCAATGAATAAGTGAATATGGCATATAGTTTTCCTGGACAATTACAAACGAATTATGATCCTTATTCAAACACGTACATGCCAGGGTGGAGAGATCATACTTCATTTGATAATCCAGAATTTATAATATCAAATGAGCCAAATGGCTACAACAATTAATAAGATAGAGTCACAAAGTTCGAAAAAATTATCATCTCAAATGATAGCAAATACAAATAAAAATGCAAGTACAATTGTTTATAAGTGGTAAAGAGGTTGACATCCGAGTAAAAAAAAGTACCTACATTGTCAAAAAAAAAAGAAAAGGAAAAACGAGGCTGTAGGCACGAACATTTCTAATAATTTTTAGTACCTAATGTACATGAAAATTTTGAACTTGATGGCAAAGATGAATTGGATGTTGCCATTAATGAGCATCTCGAGAAAGAGAATGAGGAGTTAGTCTTGAGTACTAATTTGCCGAACTATTGCAGGATTGAATGATTTTACAAAAAGACAACAGTCAGGTAACGTTTCTTATATTTCATTACCAATTTCCGACAAGAGGCCTTTACCCTCTGTTTTGTATGCCACTATTCTAGACTTGAAGCCCTTGCCTACTTGCGTCAAGTGTGTATAGATTCAGGCCAACTGCATACTAAACAAAGGCGCTGCTTGGGAGGCAACCCAAGGGGTGTTGTTCTTATTCTTCTATTTTATTTTTCTTATTGTGCCTTTTTCTTTGCATTTAGCCTTATATTGGGAACAATGTCAGTTTTGAGTGTAGGGGAGGAGGTTTAGGTTTTGTTTTAGTTTTTTTAAAAATGCATGAATTTTCAAAATAAATAAATATATACAGAAAAAACTTTAAAATGTTTTTATGGTTTTCAATGATTTTTGGTTGTGTATGTCATGAACAAGATTCAACTAAGTTTGAAAAATTCATAACATGATTGGATAAGTAATCTTTCAACGTAGAATTAATTAGTCTAGTTATTTTTCTTAAAGATGGTAATGACTAAATTTGGTAGACAAAAGCCGGTGAGATCTTGAGCCATTAGACTGACACATCAGTCTCATTATTTTTTTTCATAAAAAATGTTCTTCTATAGATTTGTTTCTCTAGAACTTGCTTTGATTCTCTTCGAGGTAATATCGACACATGCATACATAAACATAATTAAGGCCCTCTTTGTTATACGATACTTAAGCCAAATAGCCTACCCTGGAATTATTTTTCTTTTGGTTGAACCCCTTTGAGCCTTATTGCTTTTATTTTTGTGAACCCATATTACAAGCGTTAAACCTGAAAAAAATATTTACCCAAGTCGCAAAGTTAGTAGAGAATTGTTTATCATTATGATATGTATACGTGTACAAAAGATAAGTGTAGGGGTGTTTGAATTTGTGGTTTGGCTATGACTAACGAAATGGAACATATTCTTATTCTCAAATTATTGAGTTCCGTTATTGTAAAAAGAAAAAAAGAAAGAGAGAAAGAAAAAATTGAGAAAGTGAAAGAGAAAGAAGAGAAGAAAAGAAAAGAAGGAAGTAATGAAAAAGAAAATGATGGAGAAAATTACTTTTAATATCCATATTCATAATTTCTCTTAAAATTCCAATAAAGGGGTATTTTGAATGCTTTGAATTAAAATTGAAGAAGCCACTGAATGGAGTGATTAGTTTTTTATATTTTATATATTTGAATTTTTAGTTAAATTATTTTTGCACCACTAGTTTTGATGGCTTTTGAGCTACACTCCCAAACATATCATACCTTGATCCTAAGCCCCGTTACAGTCCATGAAAAGTCCTTATGATTTGTGTTATGCATGTGATCCCATTGGTGGATAATGAGAAGATATGCAAGCTTATGGTAGATCATTTCTTTTGGAATAAATTTGAGTGAACACATACCTTCATACACACGAGATTTGAGTGTTTATTCCTGTGAGGATTTAGTTTACTCTATTTTCAAGTGAAAACGCTTACTAAGTAATTAGAAGTTGTCTAAGAATATATTTTCATGATATGTTATGAGTTTTGAAGAGCTTGGTTATTCTTTATGTATTGCACTACAAACTAGATTTTCGTATTGGAAAAACAAATTAAAGTTTTGTCCGAGGACGAACAAAAGATTAAGTGTGGGAATATTTGATGAGAACATAAAATATTATATTTTTATTCCTTAATGATGACTCTTTTGTGCTCATTTGATGTCTAAAGGTACTCATTATTCTTCTATTTTGATTTAGGATGCAATTTGAGACATTAAATACAAAAATGGCAATTTTGGATAGTTTTGACACCTTTTAGCAAAATGGACATAACTCTCTCATCCGAAATACAATTGAGGTGATTCAAAACAATTTTGAAAGCTAAGGCAAAGATATACAACTTTCATATTTTGAGTTTTCGAAATTTGGGCTACATCATGGACTGTCATGACCCGCACCTGTAATGCCCCGCTCCGCACGGTACATTATGCTGAGTCGTTGACTCGAAGAGTTGTATTGACCCGATTGCGTATCGATGTGAATCGATACAAGAGTTACGTTGTCCCGAGAAATGCATCAATACAAATCGATGCAAAGAGTTACGTCGACCCGAGGAACGCATCGAGTAATATTAATGCAAGTGTTAAGTTTGTCCGAGAAAAAGCATTGAATTGGTTCGAAGATTCTAAGAAATCGAATCGACGCAAGGCAATTGACCGAATCGAATAAGTATTAATTTTAGTTGGTTTAATGTGCAGGCTATACGTTTACGCTGAAATATTAGAGGTCGACATTTTGCCTTATTAAAAAAAGGGTCCGTAAAACTAATCGTCGCCTTGCGGCGGACTGAGGCGTTGGCACGGTAAGCCAAATCGGACGTATAATTCAATGAAGCACAAAGTGCTCGAATGGCTAAGTCAGGAGAGTTGGCCGTGCAACGAAGTTATGAAATTGAGCCGCATCGGCTCGGCGAAACGACAAGGCATATCGACTCAAGGTGGGGGGATATTGACTCTCTTTCCTACTCCTTCATGCCTAAGTAAAATATATATCATTGTATGCTGAGTTAACTTATCGACACCATGGGCGTGGCTCGATAGAGAGATAAACATAGTGCGTGTCAAATACTTGATAGAACAATTGAAATAAATTGTACAACAAATGTACGAGTCGCTACGGAGCATTGAATATCGCAAAGGCGAGCGCCTCGGTGCACAAGCTATAAGAACATGGGATAACTGTATCGACGAGTGCCTTAGTGCAAAAGTCATTCGTGCCCCGTGCACGAGTTAGAATGCTAGAACATTGAAAGACTATATTGGTGCGAGTGCCTCAGTGCACGAGCTATTGAACGTTGAATACCCTATCGAGGCGTGCCTCAGTTGCACGGGTTGGAAGGATGGGACATAAGTATAACGCGTTGAACACTAAGGCGTAGAACATTAAAATACGGCTTGAGGCGTGCATCTAACGCACGATGCAAGTAAAGGGCGAATAACTATATCAACGGGTGCGCAGTTGAACAAGACTACAAAATATGGCTTCGTTGTGAAGCGAATGGTTGTGGCATGGATGTGACATAACTATCGATGCGGCATCATGCCCCCTATGAGGACGATGATTCGGGTGATTCCGGGTCAGGGCGTGACAGCACCCAGTGTAAGGGTACGAGAAGTGGGTACGTCCAGCCTACGTCGCAGTGTCGACGGTAGAACGCTGTCCTAGGTCACATACATCTAACACAATATATAAGGTACCTGTACAGTATATACACTCCAATCAGAGGAAAATACAGAAGTACAGCTCAATCATAATTCTAAGGTAGAAAGTATGATATGATAGATAAGATATGGAATCACAAAAGAAATACAAACAGAGGAAATAAGTCTAAGTGTCTAACGACACAACATCAACATCATCCAAATATAATACAACTCAGAATGTCAATACAAAGCCAAATGTAAAGACAAGCCTAGCTAAGATAATCTAAACAGAAAGGGTGGTATCCTCAGCCAGAGCTGGATCCTCCCGAGAGTCCAGCTCTCAAGTGTCATCTAAGGCTGCTCCATAATACATAGGACAGAACTCCTCGGTGTCATCTGTAATAATTTCAACAGGTCCAGTCAGGACAGAAACGAGCACAAAATCTCAACAGTTCATATCAACAGGAATATAAAGCATGCAATAAAATAAGATACATGAATTACTGAAAGAAATGAACATAAAAAAGAGAGAGAGATAATTGTACTGGAAATATCTACTATAAGTAAAGAACTACAAGTAACTAGAGTACAAGACAGGCATGTGAACAGCTGAAATTTATACATGATTACACTACTGAGTTTATACATGATTACACTACTTAGAATTATTCACATGACTATTTCTACTCCCCCGTACCCCAATCAATACACAAGAATCTAGACAGGTTATGTTATTGTACATGATTATCACATAGGGGCCCATAAATGAGTGCACATGAAGTTATACATGATAGCTCTGTGAACATGAGAGTACATGAATCACAAGAGTATACATGAATAGTGAAAGCACATGAGTACATGATGAAAGTGAAACATGAAGTACCCGATGCTACCGAGGTGGATAACATCTCATGAAAAGATCCATATAATACCAATCCGTGTTACCAACGTGACAACATCAAGTAAAGTAATCTAGATTAAGAATATAAGTCCTAGCAAGTATGAAATGATCAGAGAATGTATTCGCCTGATATCCTGTATGTTCGATGAGAATAGATGTCAAGATCAGAGTAAATGAGTCCTATTTAGAGCAACACAGGTCACAACATGTCCAAGATGTAACAACAAGAGCCTACAATGCAAACTACATGGTTCTAGGCTATTCTAGGTCAAAGTTAACTATTGGTCAAGTATAACCTAATCAACATATCACATAGCCTATAAAGGAATCACACTAGGCTATAACAAACCTCAACTCAACCTATAGGCTAAACACTATATCTCATATAGAGCTATACCTTATATCACTATATACAATAAATCTAATACACTATATATATATATATATATATATATATATATATATATTATATATATTATATATATATATATATATATATATATATATATATATATATATATATATATATATATATATATATATATATATATATAACATTTATTCAAACTATATAGAGGATATACCTACATAATATAAGTTTCAAACATATATATAACATCCATGCATCTATCTATACATATGTAAAGCATATATGATATACATGAAATGGAATGAAAAGAAATGGAATGGGAAATGAAGTAGAATAGGAAATGAAATAAACCAACTGTCAAAACTGAGAATGTAAAGGAAATGCAATGAGAACCAAATCTGAGAATTTTAAAGAACCTGAGATGAACAATTTAAACCCAATTAAGTTCTTAGTTGATATGAACCAATGAGCCAGAAAACACCTCTCATGAAAATGTAAATACCAAATTAACCCAACTAACTAACAGTTCACAGTATTGAACCTGAAAATACAATGAACTCAAAACAGTTCATATCAACCTGAGGATGAAAGTTTGAAATCAAACTGAACTTGAAGCTCAGTAGAAAACCTGAGAACAATCATGTGAACCAAAAACTGGGAATTTAAAGAGAAAAAAACTGGGTTCTCGGTTTAGAATTTCCTGGAGGCAATTCGAATCCCAATATTTTGAAACTAACTCAATTTAAATGTTTACAAACCTAATTAAAAGAGAATGCATTTGAACTGAAATCATACACCCAAATCTATACCAATTAAAACATCCGAAAACATACGAAAACTGAGATTAAACATCTCAAAATATTTGAAACAACTGCTTAACCGGCAGTATCAGAAAAACCAAGTTCGAAAACCCAATTTTATTACAAAACTTTGAATTCGTGAAAGAATAAAAGGTGTAGTAACATGGGCATGTCACACGTGTCCTCACGAGTCTCCTCGTGTCCCAAGAACCGGACATGAGACGATACGAGACCTACTTGAACTGTGTATTAGTGCACAGTCAACAATCATCGTGCAGCCGTGTCATCTAGCCTAGGATACGACACAGTGACTCATGTGTCACGTTCACGTATCAGAGGGTAGATAGGGTCTAGGTCTAGGGTTTGGACACCCTAACATAGGACCATGACGTTGCTAGGATGGGCACGAGCAGCGTATCATAGCCACTACTCGCGCGTGTGCGTGATAGTATAAATTCAGTGCAGACCCAAAAGCATATCCGATACGACACGAGGTTGTGAGTGGCTTGGGGGGTGACCTGTTAGTCACTACCCTGACCCTCTGACCAAGTGGCAGGCCGCCATGTGGCAAGTCGTATCCGCTAGAGTGATCGAGCAGCATGACATACGTGCGACTGCGTCGTGCAGCGTGTCTAGTCCAGATTTGGATACGAACACGAGTCCCCTCGTGTTCAGAGACACAAAAATGAGATCCCCATATGTAGGGCTACAAATCACTTTCATTCAAACATTTCATCAAACACTAGCCGTAGGACACTGATACGTGTCCGATACGCACATCAAATCAATACCAATTCCTACCAAACTCTCTCTACAGCTAAGGAACACCTAGATGGATGCAACTATGGAAAGAAATCAGAGATTTGAAAGGGTTTGATGTGATTTACCTATTGGAAGTAGATCTCAATCAAAAAGCCCCAAAATGAGATGTTCCTTTCCAAGAGCAATGGTCAAATGAGCTCCAATCTTTGTAAGCAAGATTCCCCCAACCTTTTCTACAGAAATAAATCCATATGCAAGAGAGTGCACTCAATTTGGTGGAGGAATGGTGAGATTTGACAATTAGGGGAAGAACTATTAGGGTTTTGAAAAGGGGGATCTCTAAAAGTGGTAAGTGTCAAATAAGAGACATTATATAGGGGGTTGGGGGCCTCTATATGGCTGCTATGGCCAGCCACATTGGGTGGATTAGGGTTTCTAGGATGTGGGTTGGGCTATGGGCTAGTCACATAGCTAGTTAATTAAGCCTTCTAGCTAAAAGGCCCAACTACCAAAGAGACCTATTCTCTACATGAACCCAAGTCAACTTAAGTTAGATTAGGGTCTAAACTAACGTCCATCATGCAAGTTAGGTCTCTATAGTCATGGTCAACCACTAGGCTAGCCTCTAAAGTCTCAACTAGCAAAAGTCAACAATCACAATCATCAAATTAAATAATAATAAAATAACTCAAAATCACAATGACCAAAATACCCTCAAACTAAAATGTGGTAGTGACAAATCTACCCTCCTTAAAATAATTTTGTCTTCTAAATTAAAGATGAAACTAAACTGATGAGAAGGGTAGAAAATCATACCTCAAGGTCCAAATAGATAAGGGTGTCGCTCGCGTATCTCATCCTCCCGCTCCCAGATGGATTCTCCTGGAGAATGATGCCTCCATGCGACGCAAACTAAGGGTATCGACTGGTTCCTCAGCACCTTCTTTCATCTATCCAGAATCTCCACAGGCTACTCTGGATAGCTAAGAGTAGGTCCCACCTCGATCTCGGAATGATCGAGTACATGGCTAGGGTCTGCCACGTACCGTCTCAACTGCGACACGTGAAATACGTTGTGGACTCCCTCTAATGTAGGTGGCAAGTCTAGCCTTTATGATACGTCACTGACTCTTTTGCTGATAACGAAAGGTCCGATGAAGCGCGAGCTAAGTTTTCCACCTCCATCGAAGCGTATAGTACCACATGTCGGAGAGATCCTCAAGAAAACCAAGTCTCTAACCTAGCACAAATAAGGTCTTAAATTACTAAATAATCAAACATGATCAAATAAAATCACAACAAACAACTCCTAATTCTAATCCTATCTCTAAGCTATACCTCAAACCCCAAAGGTCTGCGGTGGCTATCGACCTAATGCCGATGTCTGTCCTGCACCACGCGAAGTCGATCTCTGATGAGTTTCACCTTCTCGGCTGCATCCACAACCATCTCTGGTCCCAATAAATCTCACTCTCCAACGTCATTCCAAGACAAGGGAGTACGACATCTATGCCCGTACAATGCCTCGAATGGTGACATTTTAATGCTGGCCTGAAAATTGTTGACGTATGCAAACTCCACCAAGTACAAGTGATCCTCCAAGGATCCTCCAAAATCCATGACACAAGTCCACAACATGTCTTCGAGTGTCTGAATAGTCCTCTCTAACTGTCCGTCCATTTGAGGGTGGTATGCAGTACTGAACTTGAGCTGAGTGCCCAAGCTAAGCTGCATACTCCTCCAGAAATGGGAAGTAAAACGACTATCCCGATTCGAGACAATACTCACCGGAACTCCATGTATCCTGACAATCTGCCGTATGTACATCTCTGCTAGCTTTTCGGTAGACAAACCCACCTTGAATGGCTATGAGAATTGCGGAAGGTTTGTCCGCAACGGACGGGAGAGTACCGAGACCCGATTGAAAATTTGTATGACGGTATGTTGATACAAGTGTTCTTCAGAAATCGGTTGGGACGATAAGGTGAGTACTCGTATCAATGAATGATAAGTCGAACAAAAATGATAAGTCGATCGGACGACCGAGACTAGCAGAACGATTATGCCTTGACGCCGGATCGACGGAAAAGAGAAAACTCAAACTTACAAATGAGTAGCACGACTTGCGATCTCGATTGAAATGTTGGGCGAGGCAAATCGAATTGCACGACTTGCGATTTCGATTAAAATGTTGGGCGAGGCGAATCGAATCGCACGACTTGCAATTTTGATAAAAATGTTGGGCGAGGCGAATCAAATCGCATGACTTGCGATCTTGATGAAAATATTGGGCGATACAAATTATAATCGAATCGCATGACTTGCGATCTCGACAAAAATGATAGAATACGCGAGTCGAAATTGGATCCACGATTTGCGACTTCGATTAGAAAGTTGGTTGACGCGGGTAAATAGTGCCTAAGAGATAGTTGGTTACGTTACGGCGAAACTCATTTGAGTACGACTGAAAAACACACGAAACTTAGAGGGTGAGATCATATGACTTGAGGGTTCGATGTTGGATAATCGGTAACTCAGTTACGCGATCAAAGTATAGTAGGAGGAGGCAAACCGAAAAACGAGTTGATGCGTATGGAAAAGTTCGTTACGAACTTGGATATATGCGATGCAAGTGAAGTTGACGTTGAAACGGATTCAAAGTTGACCCTTACGCTATCGAAATTGCTACGACGTATCGAGATCGATACGTAAGGAAATGTAAGCACGATATGAGAATACAAAATGGAGTGTGCCTCGCGCTATCAAAATTTTGTAAGTAACAATACGAGAAGGAATGAACCGGTTAATCATAAACTTTATGATTGATCAAGACGAGACTATAAGTCATCGACGATTGCTCGATACGTATACCATCTCGTGTGTCGACCGTAATTAAGATAGACTCGAACTCAATGCGAGTAGATGCGTCGTGAATACCAAAATCATCAACGGTAGTGCATGACTTTACTCGGAGGATAGTTGTACATCAGTTGCGCTGATAGAAATAGTTTTATCCGAAATTTGGTAGTCGCATAGAATCGTCGGAACGTGATTTGGCTTCGAAATAAGATATAGCATGGTTCGTAGTATCGTCCTTCGGTGATGATCCACAGTTATCGAGCGTAGCTTCAGGGCAGCTGATCCTAGAAGACTTGACCGTCAAATTAAATTGAATGTTGTAGACCGTAAGATGACCCATGCGATATCGCATATGAGATTGCATCGATAACAAATATAACATGGTGCATGTTGACGATAAGTCTAGGCGATCGAGAATTGTTGGAACAACTTTCAATTTAGAATAATATTGTTGGATTTGAGTATTCGTCGGATGAATACTTGAATAGTTATGTTGGTCGGCGATCGAACTAGAAATTCACCAACGAACTTGGTGATTCAGATAGGTAATTGCGTGAATCATCCTATGCACGAGAGAGAACGATAAGAGAATGACTTACGAGTTTTGTCGTTAGATTCAGATTTACCTTGCAATTGAGCTTGCGTGAATCGAACTTATATTCGATGTTGCGAGACGGATAAGTTGGGAATTTGGCTAGTGAATTCCTACTCATTAGGAAATCGAATGTAAGATGCATCATAAAGATTTTTGTGTCCAGGCGATCGTTGCCTTGGGCATCATCGACTGGAATTAAACTTGTGTCGGGTAGATTGTGGCCTTTGTGCAATGTCAATTTGAGTTGCGTTGGGAGAAGTTAAGTACGGTGTCTAGGTAAGTAACCTAGTGGACGTAGTCCCAAATATTGATAAGGAAATCGTATCGAGATAAGTTGCATAGCCAAACTTCGAAAATAGTTAGGTGGCAACTTCGAACGGAAGGCGTTACGAAGGATCGTTGTGATCGGATATACAATGGCTTGACACGACGCGTAGAATTGATAGTCCCGATGAAACGTATGAAATAAGAAATGCGATTTTGAATCGCATCGTGTGCCTTGACTTTTGTTGGATGATTGCGTGTGTATCAATATGCATATGCAATAAAATTGTGAGAACAAGCACTAGAGCCCAAGTCCGATCGAGAGTACGAGATGGCAAGCATAGGATTGAAATTTACCTGTCAGCTTTGTTTTAATTTGCTACCACTGGACTTGGTCGAAATACATATATCTTTGGGACGCCTTGAATATAGGTACATATCCAAATCGAGATATATACAAATTCAAAACGAGCCGCAGGAAAGACTTTGAAATGTTAGTAAACAGCTTGCAAGATAGTGTGAAACTGAACAACATTGGTGGGACGAGATCGTGAAACGATCTATAAAATACTTAGTCGGAGTGTTAGTTTTGGTTCGAGAACGAACCTTGTTTTGAGTGGTATATTCTGCAATGCCCCGCTCTGCACGACACATTACGCTGAGGCGTTGACTCAACGAGTCGCGTTGACCGAATGAAATGTATCGATGCGAATCGATATGAGAGTTACGTTGTCCCGAGGAATGCATCGAACTAAGTCGATACGAAGAGTTGCCTTGTCCCGAAAGAATGCATCGAGTGAATCGATGCGAAGTGCCGCATTGCCCCGAAGGATAAGTGCGTTGAATCGGCCCAAAGATTATAAGAAATCGAATCGACCAAGATGTAAGTCCAAATCGATGCAAGTATTAATTTTAGTTGGTTTCATGTGCAGGCTATACGTTTACTCAAAAATATTGGAGGTCGACATTTCGCCTATTTTACGACGGGTCCGCAAAACCAAATCGTCACCTTGCGACAGACTGGGACTTGGGCACGATAAGCCAAATCAGACATATAATTCAATGAAGCACGAAGTGCTAGAATGTTTAAGTTAGGAGGGTGGCCGTGCACCAAAGTTATAAAATTGAGTCGCGTCGGCTCGGCGAAACGACAAGGCATATCGACTCAAGGTGGGAGGATTGACTCTTCTTTTTACTCCTTCATGCCTAAGTCAAAATATATCATTGTGTGCTAAGTTAACCTATCGATGCCACGGGTATGGTCCGAACGGAAGATAAATCGTAGTGTGAGTCGAACACTAAGTTAGAACAATTGAATTAAAACGTACATCAAATACACGAGTCGTTATGGAACATTGGATATCGCAAAGGCGAGTACCTCAGTGTGCAAGCCGCAAGAACATGGGATAACTGTATTCGATGAGTGCTGGTGCACGAACCATACCGTGCCTTCACGCACGAGTTAAAAATGCTAGAAAATTGAAAGACAATTGGCGAGCGCCCTAGCATGCAAGCCACGAACATTGAATACTAAGGCATAGAACATGGAAATACGGTCAAAACATGCCTATGTGCACGAGATCATAAAAGATGGATTCGTTGTAAAAGAATACAGTTGTGGCATGAATCTGGCAGAACTGTCGGATATGACATAATGTCTCGAAAGGTGTTCGGGACCTTCGGTTCGTTCGGTTGACGAACATTGAGTTGAGGCATGATGCTATTGAACATTGAAACGAAGTATAAAACGGAAGAAAATAGAAAGTTAACGGAAGAAATACGAGATGATAAAGTCTGAGTCTCAGACTTAAGACTATATTTGGTTGTTTGAATAATAGTGCTTGATTGCTTGAATAATAGGGCGTTGCATGGTCGAATGGGATGGACTTGAGATTAAATGTCATAATCTCCCGTGCACGGGTGTTCCCTCAAACGGTTAAATGCCGGAGCGCCCCGAAACCGTTTGGCCTAGGAGGGAATGTTATCTTTGATAGGCGTACATCCGTAAGACGATTAGCACTCGCTTATAGATAGGGAAAAAGTCACTTAATGATGGTATGTAGCGGTAATGTTTTGGTTGTTTGGGATAGCAACCCAACTCGTAAAATGCCGGGCTACCCAAATTCGAGAAAAGAAGGAGAGAAAAGAAAGTAAGGAACTCCTTTAGTCCATTCCGGCACGGATACGCCAAGACCTTTATATAGCTAAGGAACGATGGGTTGAAAGTGTAGGCACGTATGTGTCCCGCACACATAGATCCTGCTTAGAGTTGTACTTATAACATGACAGAGAAGAAATGGGGCGTATTCACCTTGCGTCCGTGCAAGGGCGAGTGCATCGACTTGGTAAGTCATGCCACAAGTCAAACACGAGATTGCTTGTCTGCTTTGCCTATTCAATTCGAATAACATGCTTGCCATGATAACATGCTTTACAGCTTTCGAATATGCCATAAAATTGACCCTAAGGAGAACATAGCAAGATCATAAGCTAAGTTGTATGATTCAACATAAATACTACAATGTCGGTTTAGAAAGAAGATCTTTGTATCAGTACATGCGAGGACGAACGTACTGATCCCCCACCATCTTTCATGCAGGGTACAAGGAATGGATTGCTCGCGGTGAAGCGTCGCTTGAACGCGTTGAGGCTTGGAATGTCGAAGCTTAATACAGCATACGATTGCATGGACGCTCGGACTTGCAACAGGATTGTTGCGGCTGGGATATAGAAGGCATGATGTATGGAACGATGAAATCCATTGTGGGCAAGAGAGAACCTGAGTGTTGTAGCCAATCTGGCATATGTGGTTGGGCTATCGAAAGCCTTTGTAATCTTATTTCGAATATCAATAAAGAGAATTGTTTTCGTATACTCTGTTTTTCTTTCGTTGCGATTATCAATTCAAAGATAACCATTTGAGAACTTGTCATCTTGTCTTGCACGGCATAATGCCCCCTGCGAGGACGATGATTCGGGTGATTTCAAGTCGGGGCGTGACAGTTGTAGCCTACAGTTGATGTAGGTTAGCTAGCCTAATATAATTTTATTAGGCAATTTGACTTATTGGTTAGGCTTAGAGTTGACCCGTAGTTGAATTTAGCCTAGAATAGCCTAAAACCTTGTAGATTGCATTATAATTTCATTATCTTATAATTTGAATTCTTTATAACCTGTGTTGCCTTAACAAGGACTCTGTGACTCCAGTTTGCCATCTTTTCTCATCAGCTATTCAGGATATCAGGCGAGTACATTATTTGACCATTTCATACTTCACTACTAAAATCTGTCAATTCAGCGACGCGCCAAGACGTCGCTAAAAAGGGCAAATACGTCGCTAATTTCCATTAGCGATGTATTTAGCGACGTTTTCAAGTAGTCGCGATTAAGCTAGTCTCTAAACAAGAAAACGTCGCCAAACGTCGCTATTGCGACGATCTTTAGCGACGTCCATTATGAGTCTCGTGTCCATACAGTGTAGTATATGTTCTTATCGAATCTAGTATCTGAAGGATGTAACAGAATCAAGATGAACCCACATAATGTAATACTAAGACATTATCTACTACTAAAAGATGTAGTGATAGGTTGTCGTATCATCATTGCCGAGGGATGGGGGTAGGAGGACAGTCAACTTTATCTACGGCTACATAGTTTATGCCTCACCAGTCGAATGGCTGCAGGGACTATGTCCTGATCACGATGTCGTACCATAGATTATCTACTACTAATTAAGACTTTCAACTAAGCAGTCAAAAGGTACTGAACAGAAAGTCTAATTATAAGACTTTCAACTAAGCAGCATTGTAGGATTTAAAATATGGTATTCAGGATTAGTATCCATCCTTCGTGACATAGCTGACTCTGCCAAAACCTGACCAACATATCCTACACTAATCATTCCATATTTCAGTAATGTCAGTGAGCTAAATCATTCTCAACTGTCGAGAATACTTAGGAGAAAACTCATTCACAAGATTAGTATCCATCCTTCGTGACATAGCTGAAATTTTATAGAGCTCGATAATAATTATTAGACAATTTATTTATCATTTCAAAACCCTGAAAAAGCCTAAAAACAACTTCCAGTATCACACTGTGAGTCTCGTGTCCACACAGTGGGACACGACGTGTCCAAACCAACAAATATGTGTCACACGAACTAGAAGCGAGTCCATTGTAAGTCTCGTATCCATACAGTGGGACACGACGTGTCCAAACCAACAAAATAGGTGTCACACGAACTAGAAGCGAGTCCATTATGAGTCTCGTGTCCACACAGTGGGATACGACGTGTCCAAACCAAAAAAATATGGGTCACACGAACTAGAAGCGAGTCTACTGTGAGTCTCGTATCCACACAGTGGGATACGACGTGTCCAAACCAAAAAAATAGGTGTCACACGAACTAGAAGCGAGTCCACTATGAGTCTCGTGTCCCCGACAGCGAGTCCACGCTCTCGTGGACACGAACTACAAGCGAGAGAGAGAGCTAAAGTCGAGGAGAAACTGGAAAGCGGGGGGGGGGGGGGGAAGAGTTACCTGATCCGGAGCTACCTGAGGAAGGAGGAGAAAGAGAAGGAGGAGGGAGATCGCCGGAGAAGCGCCGCGGAGGAGGAGGCCGGAGGAGGGAAATTGCCGGAGGGGCGTCGCGCATCGCGGAGGGAAATTTTGGGGAAATCGCCGGAGGGAACGAAATATTTGGGGGGAAATTTTGTGAAAGATCGAAAAGTGAAACCCTTGCTATATGAAAATATTAGCGACATAATTCTAGAACGTCGCTAAATGTCGTTGGTATTTATGAAACGGCGACGCTACTTAAATTGCGTCGCTACACGTCGCTGATTCAGCGACGTGTACCGACGAACTTGCGACGCCTATTCTCATTTAACAAATTGCAGTCGCTAGACGTCGCTATTAGTCGCTGTCAGCGACAAACAGCGACGTCATACATAAACGTCGCTAAAACCCCAAAAAATAGCGACGTTTTGTATGGAGTCGCTAAATACGTCGCTGATATGACTTATTTTGGTAGTGCTTGATATGATTTACATTTATGCTCTAGATTACTTTACTTGATGCTGTCACATTGTTAACACGGATTGGTACTATATGGATCCCTTCATGAGATGTTATCCCCCTCGGAGCATCGGGTTATGGTATGTCATGTGTGTTTCACTTTCATCATGTACTCCGGTGCTTTTACCATTCATGTGCACTCTTGTAATTCATGTACTCTCATGTTCACAGAGCCCCCATGTATACATTCATGTGCATCCATTTATGGGCCTTAATATGATATCATGTGCAATAACATAACTTGTCTGGATCCTTGTGTATTGATTGGGGTACGGGGGAGTATAAATGGTCATGTGAACAATTCCAAAGTAGTGTAATCTTGTGCAAACGCTTAGAACACTCATGTGCAAATTCAAGACGTTCACATGTCTATATTGTACTCTACATCACCAGCCACTGTTAGCTCTTTACTTATAGTAGATATTTCTTTATAGTCATCTCTTTTACTTCATATATATTCTCCAGCATTTCATGTATCTTATCCTATAGCATATTTACATATTCTGTCATATTATAAACTGCGTGAGATGTAATGTGCTCGTTCCTGTCCTGACTGGACCTGGTAAAAATATTACAGGTAACCTGAAGATTCACAGCTAGCCTAGAGGAACTGTAGAGCTTGGAGTAGATTACTAGTTTATGGTTCAGTTTCTCTTTTAGAACTTGTATTATAATAAGTGGAGATTTGTGTTGTATTTGAGATTGTTGAGATGTTGTTATTTTAGAAGTTTATTTAAGTTATTCCTTTGAGTTTAGCGTAGACTTCTGTGTTATCTTATCGTGCTTAGATTGTGATTGAGTATTATCATATTTTACACTTGTCCTCCATTTGGAGTTGAGATTATGACATGTACATTATATAATTGTGTGAGTTGTTGATTAGATAGTGACCTAGAACAGTGTTCTACCGTCGACACTGTGGCATAGGATGGACGTACCCACTTCTTGTGCCCTTACACTAGGTGCGGATCGTGACAACAGGGTCCGACGATGCTGTCCTGGCGGACGTTCGGCGGCATGGCTCAGGTCGCGGTCGGGTCAAGGAAGACTCGCTGGCTTGATGAGACGGGGTCGATTCTTGGCGACAAGGACAGTGCTGGTACTGCGACACAGATCTATGCCCAGGGCGGAGAGTAGTGGACGTCGACGTCGGAAGGACTCTAGCCGTGGCGCTGTCGTCGAGTCACGGGAAGTCCAGATCGGCTTCTCTGCAGTGCTCGATGCTGGATTGGCCAAAACAGAGAGGGTTCGAGAGTTCGAGGGAAATCTCACTAGACGTGTGCGTGGGATCTAGATCTGGTGGTAGCTGTTTGGTGTTGTCGGGCGGGAATGAGGTAGTGGTGTGGTTATGATAGGTTTTGGTCATTGGTGGCAGAGGTGGTGAAGGTTGTAATGGTTGTGACAATTGGTAAGGCAATGGTTTAGGCTGGGATGTTCGAGATCGAGTGCCAACGGTACTCGCATGGCGGAGAAGGTGGCGTCGGCTTGTGCAGAGGCCAGGATCGAGAGCGGAACGACAACCGGTGGCGATGGCGAGGGTGACGGGGTACGGACAGAAATGAGGCACACGACGTAGTGGTATTCGAGGGGTAATGGCGTAGGGATGGTGCGAGTGCTTCGACGAAGGGGGTTTGGGTAGTGCTGGTATGGTCGACTATGGTGGATGCAGATCGAGGACGATCGCAGCATGGGACTGGAGAAGACGACGATGGTGTCGTATAGCATCGACAGAGGAAGGAAGGCTGCTTGTGCTCCGACGAGGTAGTCGCCGGAGTTGGCAGGGGTGCTCATGGATTGGGTGATCCATACAGAGTTTTTGAAAAGAACCGATGGGAATTGTTACTCCATATATAGAATCGATGGGAATTGTTACTCCATATATATATCCTATGGAAAAAGATAGTAACAATCTGGTTTAAATTCAGATTGGAGTGTGAGAGATTATGATTGAAAATCCAATGGATTTAAGAGAATCTTTTCTCTAATTTAAATCAAATAATATATTTTAAAATTAAAATTAATCTAATATGCTAATGATAATAAATTTAAATAAACCAATTACTATTATCAAATAGTTTCAAACATACAAATTCAAATATTCTATAATTAATTAGATAGCATTCTATGTCATCAAGGTATAAATTATATAAATTCAAGTCTTTATCACATTTAAATATAACATTTAAATTAAAATCAATCTAATCATAATCAATTAAAACCAATATTAATTCAAGTAATATTGATATTATCAAGTAACTAAATCATATAATTTAATTCTATAGATGATCGACCTAATAATTTATAAAATAATATTTAGTATTTATTAAATAACATATTTTTAAATTAAAACGATAATTGATTATCTTTATAAATAATATTCGGTAAAAATTTATTTTTATTAATCAGAATTCTATAAGATATTTAGAATTCTATAAGATATTTATAATTTTAAAACAATTTTCGAAATTAATATCTAATAAAATCCAAAGTAGTAAATAAACATCTAACAATATAATTTAAAATATTTTTATTAAAATAAATTAGCACTCTCAAAATATTTAATTTAAAATTAGTTTTTATTAAAAGACAATATCATTCGCAAAGTCTCGACCGCGATGCGACGGAGGTGCTAGCGATTTCGACAGGAGCACTGTGTCCATGTCCTCGGACACAAGACATAGGAATATGGAATTTAGGGTTAGGGTTAGGGTTAGGGTTAGGGTTAGGGTTTTGGGGGAATTTTGGGATTGGGGATTTTCAGGAATTAGGGTTAGGGATTTTGTTGAGAAAACCAAGAGAGCCTCCCTTATATATATAGGGTAGAGGTTTTGCTAGATTGATAAGAATCAGGAATCCAAAGATAAATCTTTCCATAAATTAAATAAAGATTTAAACTTAATCAATCTAATCTAATTAATTAGAATAATAATTCAAATTGATATCCATATGATCAAATAACATTTAAAAGGTATCTTATAAATTCTACAATATAAAATATCTATATCATTAAATACAAAATCTTATTTTAAAATAATTTTGACAAATCCCTTTGTCAACTAAAAGAATTCCAAATTAAAATTTATTTTCTAACTCAAAAAATATTTACTAAAAATAAAATAAATAATTTTTTTTAAAAATTTGGAAAGAGGGGTTACAACAATAGTACGACTCAATCATACGGATAACGTATGACTAGCTATCTATAATAGTATAAGAGTACAGCTCAATCTAGTAGGATTGGCTATCCATAATGTCACAATAGTACGACTTAATCCAACAACATTGGTTATCCACAATATCATAATAGTACTGCTCAATAATACGGGTAAGTATGATTGGCTATCTATAATAGTACAAGAGTACAGCTCAATCCAGTAGGATTGGCTATCCACAATGTCATAATAGTACGGCTCAATCATGTTGAATTGGCTATCCATAATGTCACAATACTATGGCTCAATCCAGTAGGATAGGTTATCCATGATATCATAATATGGTGTCAACACATGAGTAGGGAGATCGAAGTGTACAATAAGATGTGTGAACAATATGTATATCAAGACATGAACTATAACAACTAATTCGTATAACCATCGTGTCAGGAATCAAGTAGAACAACACTAAATACATGAATCATAACAAATATCAGATAATGAAAACTATTACAGAATGTACTCGCCTGTCGTTCTCATCAATGTACGAGGATTAATATCCAAAATGGAGTCACAATTACCTAAATATGAAATATCAATATCAATTGGTGTTTTGGTGTGATAAACTTTGATATCTAAATTAAAATGTGGTTTTTAGATCAATTTTAGGTCATGGAAGCCAAACTAGGTCAATACCATGCTACTAAGGTCAAATTGGGTTAAATTACCTAAAGGATTGACTTTTATGGTCAAACTAGCCAATACTAGTCAAAATTAGGCCATACTTAGGTTTCTAGGCTATACTAATAAGTTCATAGTATATATCATCCTAATATATACTTCTACCTATAATTTCTAGCAATATCTTGGCCTATAGCTATTTACCATGTCCCGTACTACGGTATCTTAACATGTATTACAAATTTACCTAATATTTTAGCCCGTATCTCAAATACCTTAACTATTAGTCAATACCTTAGTTCTAGGATCAATACCTTAGCTAAACTAGGTTTTCTAGTCCATACCTAGCCAATAACTTGTTTCTAGGTCCCATACCTTGAAGGTATTAACCATACTAGCTAATATTACCAATTATCAATACATATATCTTACATCTCTACTAGTTACTTACTATCTAGGATTACCTTAGTCAATTTATCCTTTATATATCCATGGATGTACCCAATGTCTATTACATATACCATTATCTTTAACTATCCATAACATACACCAATATGTCATTTACCAATATCTAAACATTTACCTTTCACCTATACAATATACATGTATCTATATATATCCTACTATATACCCATATCCCTAACCATTTACCCATTACCTTAGCTATGAACTCACTTACTTTAACCAATATCCTTACCTACCTATCGCTAACATATATGCTATACATATGTATATATATGCTATACATATATATATATATATATATATATATATATATATATATAATATATATATATATATATATATATATACCCATATCCCTAACCATTTACCCATTATGGAATTACCTTAATTATATATATATATATATATATATATATATATATATATATATATATATATATATATAATATATATATATATATATATATTATAAAAAGAAATATATTATATATACATTTTTTATAATTACCTTAATTATCTATATTTTTTATATTTATAATTACCTTAATTATATATATATATATATATATATATATATATATATATATATATATATATATATATATATATATATATATAAAATTAAGGTAATTATAAATATAAAAAAATATAGATAATTAAGGTAATTATAAAAAAATATATATAATATATTTCTTTTATATAATATATGGGCAGGAAGAGGAGCGGGCGCCGGGCCCCTTCACCTGCCGGCTCCTTCCCGTCCCTTCTCGTGGTCGGCGCCCCCCTGGTTGGTCGACCTTCTAGGTCTGGCCGCGCCCATCGGCTCGATCTATTCCCGTCGTCCCCGCTTCCCTAGATGGCCGGGCCCTGCCTCGCATCCCCCGCTTGCGGGCGGCATCTCGCCGTTCGGCGTTCTCCCCTCCCTCCTCCCTCCCCCCTCGGCGTCGCCCCCCTCTCCGGCATCCTCGCCGCGCCCGGCCTAGGCGCCGACGGCCCAGCCCTCCTTCGCCGGCTGACCCCTCTGGTCTCCTCGGCCCTCCGCCCGGGACGCTGCTAGCTCCGCCGGTCTCACCTGCTCCAGCCCCGGTGCCCCCTCCCGTCGCCTCCCACATATCGCCGTGCCTCCCCTGCGCCAGCTGCGGCCCCCCCGGCGCTTCCTTCCGTCGCGCCACCACCCGCCTCGGTAGCGGACTTTCTCACGGCGCCCTCCCCTCCAGTCGCCCAACTCACAGCGCCTTCCCCCGCCTCGACAGCGGACCTCCTACCGTCGCCCTCCCCTCCAGTCGTCCATCTCGCCGTGCCTCCGCCCGCCTCGACGGCGGCCCCCCCTCTGCGGTGGTACTGGTATCTCCTCCATGCCCTCTCGGCTGTGCCCTACGGGTACCCTCCTATCCCCGGCAGTCCAGGTTCCTCCTCCGCTTCACCGTGGGCGTCGTACGCCCACTCCTTGGGGTCGAGCCCCTACTTATAGCCCGAGCCGCCGCCTCGGGACCCCCTGTCGCTGCCCCGGATGACTTGCTCGCCGCTCTCCTCCTCCTCTCCGCCCCGTGCCCTCTCCCCTCGACCGTGTCTCTCTCTGCCGAGGATTTCCCCCTCTCCACCGTAGCCCGCTCCCTCTTCCAGCGGTTCCCCCGGCCTCTCCCGGCGGGTCTGAGCCCTCCATCCCTCTCGTCGGATCTCGCCGGCTCCTCGGGCTGTGCTACCGTCCATCGGGCCCTGCGCCCCCCTCGAGCAGGCTCCCAGCTTCGGGCCGCTCAGCGAGCTGTGTCCCGGCGGCTCCCCCCGACCTCGCATCCTCCCCCCACTCCGGCTCCTACGCCACCGGAATTCCCTAGAGGCCGCCCCCCCCGCCGTCGTCCCTCCGCCTTGGCCTCCCTCTTCCCTTTCGTCGACGCCCTCCGCCGCCGGGACTCCTAATGGTCGGCCCCCCGCCGTCCCTCCGTCGTGGCTCCCTCCGCCTTGGCTCCCCCTGCCGTCCCTCCGCCTTGGCTCCCCCTTCCCCTTCGCCGAGGCCCTCCGTGGGATTCGCGACGCGCCTCCCCTCGGGCTGTGCGCCTCCTCGGGCGGCACGCCCCTTCGTCCCCTCGGGTCCCGCTCTCGCATGGACCGAGACCCCCCTCGGGACGCGTGTTGGGGTCTGCTCCCCCCACTTTTTTGTGTTTTTTGAATTTTTGAATTTCGTTTGAAATTCAAACTTTATTTTCTTGCTGTCTTGTTGTATCCTGTATTACATTCAATAAATTCTAGTTTTTTTGATATATATATATATATATATATATATATATTTTTTGATATATATATATATATATATATATATATATATATATATATATATATATATATATATATATATATATATATATATATATATATATATATATATATATACATATACATGTCCTGCATCCTGGCATATATATACACCCTATTTCTATATACATTTATACCCATAATATATATCCATACCATATCTTATATCATATATCAATGCCCATATGGTATCATTATACTCCTATCGATAGTCATATAGATATTTTCCTATACATAACATTTACCTATGTAATTATCCTAGTAGAATATCTAAGCCTATATATATATATATATATATATATATATATATATATATATATATATATATATATATATATATATATATATATATATATATATATATATATATATATCCCTATGTATCCTATAATATTGGTATCTATATGATACATATATCATATTGTACCCTTGCTATCCTATGCATACCCATAACTTACCTTGCTACTAAGGTATTTATCTTTACCCTTAGAATTACTTTAACTACCTATACATATACACCTATGTATACATATTTTTTTTTTCATATGCACCTATATATATATATATATATATATATATATATATATATATATATATATATATATATATATATATATATATATAGCATATCCTTACGATACCAGGTTCTACCCAATACTTGACATACCCTATACCTTGATATGTTATGATACCTTAATTTATTAAGCATCCCACATTTTATACCATACCCTGCCTACCTTACCTATACCCTATAGAGCATAACATGTATTCTAATATCTTATTTCTGTATGTACATATACCTAAGATATCTACCTTTGATCCTTGATACATATATGCATATATATGTATCCTAAGTTACCTACAATTGATACCAAGATACCTATATCCTTATCCTATGACATGTATAGCTATAGATTATAGCAATATGTTTACCTATATACCTATATATCAATATATCGTTCTATTCTATTACCTATCCAAATTACCCCATGATATCCTATGCTTACCATACCCTAATAGTTATGGACTCACTGATCCTACTCTTGGCACTTGACATCTTGATATTATCCATTACCTAGTTCTAATACCTAATATCTTAGAATCTTGACCAATACCTTATCCTCTTAGATATTTACCCATGTAACTCTAATACTAATATTTGATACCAAATAAGATACCATACTCAAGCCCCAATACTCACCCTTACTCATGATACTTGAGTGTCATAATACCAATATCCTCATAGTATCCAAGTATCACACTAGTACCTTGCCCCAAACTCTAATACCCTGACACATAACTTATCTATAATTGGCTTAGTTGATAACCACTTGTATCAACACTACCATACACTAAGTAACACATATTCCTAATAATATATATATATATATTTTTTCCTTATATTCCTAATAATATATATATATATATATATATATATATATATATATATATATATATATATATATATATATATATATATATACTTGACAACTTATGATACCTACACTCACTTGATATCCATACTACCTAGGTTCATATATATATATATATATATATATATATATATATATATATATATATATATATCATACATATACTTATGATACCTACACTCACTTGATATCCATACTACCTAGGTTCATAGGATACACAAAATGTCTATGTCGTATAGTCAGTTCTCTAATTTAAACCAATACTGCACCTATTAGACCTATTCAATAGATTTTAGGATTAAAGTATGTATACCCCTTAGTATCAGCTTTTCGAAACTTTAAACGAATCGTATTTTCGTGTCCAAAAGCTCCCAGAATCGCGAAATACCGAAACACGTTCGTCTTTCGGACACATGACACAAACAATTTTACAGAAAGTTCTAGAACTAATGTGGCCTTTGGAAAGCTAACTTCGATACGGTTATTTAAAAAAAAGAGTGACTAATCGGAGTCTTGAGTTAGGAGTTATGACATTTCTAAGTTGCTATGGCTGCTAAAAACGAGAATTAATATTATGAAAAATTCAGACTATTTTGGACAAAAGAACACATGTATACACCCAAATCTAACCGTACATATCATGAGATACCATAACACAACACCACGTATCCTATTTAGGACACATACACCCAATCTTCGCTCGAAAAGGACACATAAATTCCTTTGGGAACACGTATCGAACACTTGGTGGTCACAAATTCGTAACAAATACAAATTGAGTATAGAAATCAACTATACTCATGATAAAATCCTAGATCTACCAAATTGAAAGCTTCTAATACCTAGATTTATTATTAAAAAGTCAAATCTACCTATAGGAAGGTTCCTATGGGTTCAATGGGTGTTCCTAACCATAAAATTGGTGAAGAATAGAGATTTAACCAACTTGTGTGAACCTCCTCTAGAGAACTCCGAATTTGAATACGGAAGGGATGAGTCAGACATGATCTCCTAGCAAGCTCCTCTCCTATGGATCTTCTTGTGCTCTCCAATGCTCTAGGCCTTCATGATGGTGAGGATGAGTGGAATTTGAAGTGGATTGAGTGGAATTAGAAGTTGATTGAGTGGAATTGATAGGGAATTGGGTTTGCTTGCGAAAGAAGAAGCTTTGGGAAAAATGAGTCTAATGAGTAAAATGGAATGAATGAATGAATCCTTAATTAGAATTTTTCTCTTATAGTAAGATTTTGGTCATACCAAAATATCAAATGTGCCCCTCTCTATTTGTCATGAATGGAATCTAATTAAGTAAAGGAAGTAATCTCTACAACCAAAAGGAATATTCCTTTTATGATGACTAAACTTAATTAATTCTAATTGCTAAAGTCATGACTAACAATAATTAGCACTAACACTTACAAAATCTTATTGGCTAGCCGCTAACTGATACTAATATAATTCTAGGCAACCACTAATATAAAATAATATATATAAATAAATAATTAACCTGTAAAATTATTAAAATTCCCTATGTTGGAAAGTGGTAGTTACAATCCTACCCCTCTTAGAAAAAATTTCATTCTAGAAATTTAGGATGAAAGTCGGACATGAAATAAAGAATAACTCATGTTCCAAAAGATAGGTATCACTCATACATCTAGTCTTCTTCTATTCTCATAATCCTACTTATGGTCAAGCCGCCCCCATCAAATCATGGTCTTAAGAAAATCCTATCTGAAATTATACAACATATAATTCTACTAAAAAGAACATCCAAGATTATCAAACATGCATGGTTATGGTCTCCACCTATTACGATATTGAAGTCTCTATCAAAGGTGACTACTAACTATACTATAACACAATATTACTAATACAAACTATAAGATACTAGGAATCACACATATCAATAGATTGAAAGGAAATGAAAAGAAAAGATCAGAACAGAACCTGCTAACCCATCACCTATAACATCGGTCCTTCGACTGTCATCGCAAATGTCCTGTCCTGCTGGGCTTTCTTTCTCTACTGGTGCGGGATAATTTGATGTGCCACAGGTGGCCTAGCTGGACCCCCCTCTCACTGCCTTAGATACCTGCACTTTCACTCTAATGATTCTCTCTTACAATACCCTATATTTGATATAACACTGATACACCTAGCTAAATTATCACCCTCAATAACACTACTAATACTAAACTGACATGTATACCTATCACTTATTACTCACAAATTTTGATACATCCTGGACACTTGAACCCTCTAGGCATCCTTGTTTCACAGTCATTAACTCCATAACTATATTGGACGCATACTTGATACTCTAGGATACCAACTGTTAACTATACTCTAACACATATCTTAGAACAATTGCTACAAATGGTACTATGCTATGAGTTACTTCTAGGCTTGTACACTGATACTTAATGCTCATCTATCCAATGGAACCACTCACGGACCCACAAGCTATACTCCTCACAGTCAACACTGATACTTAACCTAACACAACCTATCTACAAGCTAGTAAGCTACTACACTATCCAAAGAAGCTGCCTCGAAACTAATGAAGGTGAAGCCCCAAAAGAAACTGAACTAAAGGAACTAAAGATATCTCTACCCTGAGCTAGTAGGTTGATGGAATAGAACTCAATGATAACAAGGTGGAGTGATAGGGATGATATATTAAGAACCAATTTAAGATACAATCTGATAATCATACACGTCTATCTGAAATCATTTTACCCAGAATTTTTGCCACGCAAGTAGGCATAGTTACAATAAACGATAGAGTCCAAAGCTAAGGTATATACCCCTATAATCATGTTATGTAGACTTTTTATCATGCCAATCGGTATGGCTGTGAGAAACTCTAAATTCTATAACTAAGATAAGTATATCCAAAATCAGGCTCTATGTCTTTGCCATACCAGTTAGTATAGCTGCGATAAACTCTAGACTCCATAACTAAAGTATATATATACCTTTCATACTATCCTCATCAAATATGTCATCATTATATACCTTAATTTAGTCCATAAAATTTATCTCGATACAAATCAGAGTCAAGAAAGAACACCAAGAATGAAATTCAACAACGAACAAGGAAGAGTAGATGGAAACAAGATGAAATAGATTTTAAGATAAGAGTTTATAGTGAGATTCTTAAGGGGTCGTCCCAGGAATCTCTCGAGGATTTCTATATGGTGATTGAGTACTCCCTTATCCTAATATTCTAATTCCTATATTCTATCGCAGGCTCACAATAGTACAACTAAGCTGTTGCACTACCATGACATCAAAATAATTTGCAAAGCGAGACCTGCATAGGCTACCACAAAAACATGTCATGACCCACACCCAATGTAAGGGCACGAGGACGTGGGTATGTCCAACCTACGTCGCAGCATCGGCGGTAGAACATTGTCTAGGTTAATAGTACTATCTAACCATCGCACACAATAGCATATGGAGCCTATCAATGATATCTCAACTCCATACGGAGGACAAATGATGATGATTACTCATACTCAATCATAATAACTATAAGAGAGATAAATGGCATGATAATGTAGCACCTGCTTCATAGAATTTTTAAATTTTTTTTAGGATTTGTTTTAGAATCACAAGGAGGTCGTACCTAAGTCTATAGGTACTGTATGCTACTATAGGGTCACTTAGGATCACTATGATCTCTAAATAGTCCTAAATATATTATTTATCTATTTTATATTTTTCAAGATTTTTTGGATATTTTTTGGTATTTAATATTTAAGGGTTTATTATTTTTAAGGACTTACAGGATTTACTATAAGGTTATTTGGGATATCTCGGGACCAAATATTTTTATTTGGGCTCTAGATGACTAAGAATATTTTTAAAATATTCTAGAATTTTTCTAGAATTTTAGGAATTTATGGATAATTAAAACCTATATAATTTATTTTTTCATAGACCTTTTAAGATTTACTGTGGGGTCACGATGATATTTTGAGATAAATAGTTTTTATTTAGTTTCTAAACACTTAGAAATATTTCCTAGAATTTTCTAGGATGTTTTTGGATTTTTTTGCAAATTATTTGGATTTATTTGTAGTTGAAATAATTTTTAAATAATCTTCTGAATTTAAATTAACATTTACCTAGTCAGCAGCACAGTCAGCCATCCCAGTCAGCCTTTTGGCCTAGGCCACATAGGCAGTCAACACAGTCAGCGTTGACTGTGTTGAGGGTTTCCTATTTAAGCCATAGCTTGCTAGCTTAGCTTAGCCAACCCGGGCTACACCACAACTGTTGGACCCTGGCCAGAGTCGACAGGATGTCGACACGTGTCCAACCAAAGCCGCGGCTCGAGCCACCGCCTTAGTCATTCCCTATATATATGTTAGGATATTAAGAAACGCTATTTTTCTATTCCAGCCTCCTTTTGTAGTTTGATCTTAGAGAACTTTCAACTTTGTGAGGCGATTGCGATCAACCGCGACATCTGTTTTGAGTGCCATTTTTCTGTTAGAACCGTGTCGATGTTAGCTTTTCGAAAATATATTTTATTTTTTGTAATTATTTACGTAAATTTCTAGAGATTTATTTGAGTGTCGGTTGTCCTAAAAATTGATACGTTGTACTGTTATCTGAAAATATATTTTATTTTGGAAAGCTGACACGAAGATCTACAACATATTATTTTTTTCATAAATTTAGAAATTCGTTTAATATTTTGTTTATTTCGTTGAACTTAGATTTGATTGGTAATTCATCGATTTGTTCACAGTTAGCTATAACAACGATAATTTTTGACCAAATCATGATTTTACGGCACGATCGATTCCAGTACACTCATGGTACTAAAATCTACCAAGATGCACCCTTAAATCATTGAGTTTATAATGTTTGGCTAGTTAGTTAATGGTATATCTCGATTTACGTGCCATAGATTCCCAAATTGGAACTGTAAATTTTTATAGCAAAAATTCCTTATTTAAATTATATTTTAGATTATTATTAGGTTATATTAGATTTTTTAGTAATTATTTTAGAATTAAATAATATTTATTAGATTAACCCATTAGCCACCTTTTTATGATTTTTTGAGTAGGAATCTTAGAATTGATATGTAGTTTTCGTGCACGATTCGTGGTGCGTTGGTATGATATGGTTTAGTAGCTTCTATGTCGGAGTTACTCTCATCCTCGACTTATGAAAAATTGGTTCAGGAAATTAGGCAAGTTTAACTATAACACTATATTACCTTTATTTTGTACTGCATGTATCTTTTTATCGTCTTTTCATGGTTACTTCTTCATATATCCTATTGTCATTGTTCTTGATTCACTATGATTGATTGCTTGTGCACGAGCGTAGTTCTTCTCCAGTTACTTGTTTATGTTGACCTATTATACTTGTTCACCATGTTGTATTATGGTTACCTGTTTACCTTTATTGTTATATGTAGTGAACATATTTTCTTGTGAGTTGTGGACGGAGGAATACTATAAGTATGCATGTGGTCTACGTTACCTATATAAATTCCTTCCTGTTTAACCTAAATAATATCAATCGTGCACCATACTGTACGATTGACGTATATCCCAAGCCGTCTACATGCAGAAAGTTAGTATTCTAAAATACACAATACACGTGATTTCTTGTTGCTTACTGTTCAATTGTTCTTCTTCTATCGAGTCTACTTTCATATTGATATCTTATAATAATTGACTTTTCTTATCGTATCGTATTATGTCTAGTTTATCTTTTCCTTTACTGTTGCTCCCTCATGCTTGTATATTATATTGTGTAGTGTAGTGTTATGGTGATCTTGCTCCAATCATGACTGTAAAACTATTTTTCAGCTTTAGACGACGTCATCTATCCTGAGGTCTATGGTACATATGTTGACGACACTGGCATTACTGACATACCAGATTTTGGCACTGATACGAATTGACATATTTTCTTTCTTATGCTTTTCCATTAGTTAGTGGTCATAGTTTTGGATTCTAGTTTACTTTTCTGCTACCGGGTTTGTTTCCGAGACTATGTAAGTTGTAGTGGATTATTTTGACAGTTTTATTTAGTTTATCATTGAGACTATTGGATATTACCTTTGATGGTTTAGATGTGGTTGTTATGCATATATTGTTCTTGTTGTGGACCATGTTATCATATACAATGTACTATCGCCGATGCTGCGGGTATGCTAGACTTGGCTACGTACTCGTATCCCAAAAGTAGGAGCGGGTCGTGACAAATAAAGACATAAAAGATATGATATGATAATCGAGAAGAAGTATAGAACATAACATAATCCAAATTCTAACAGAATTATCAATCTCAACATGACATAAGTCTCAAAATAATACATGTCAATAAGTCAGAAAGCTGAAGACAAATCCAGTACTAATAGATAATCAACTGAGTCAGCTACTAGTGTCTCCTATACTGGTTTAGGCTCCTTTTGGGTCTCCTGCAGGTAGTCTTCATCTACACCGGATCCATAATAGTTAGGACAGAAGTCCTCAAGATCTTCTAAAAAGATATTATCCAGTCAGGATTGGAGCGAAGCACAAACTCTAACAACAGTTCCAATTAAATGATAAATGCTATAAAACAGTACTAGTGAGTATAATACATGATGAGCATATAGAACTGTACCATAACTATCTAGCATATCATCTAATAAGAATAAAAAGACAGAGAAATAAAGAGCATCGCAAAGAACATGAAATAGACAGGAAAAAAAAACTAAATGTATTTTGAATCATCATTTTATGACATGTGTTCTATCAATATCCATGTCCACATAGCATGGCTCAATCATACGGGTAGCGTATGATTGGCTATCCACAATAGTACAAGAGTACGGCTCAATCTAGTAGAATTAACTATCCACAATGTGACAATAGTACGGCTCAATCCAATAGGATTGGCTATCCATGATATCATAATAGTATTGCTCAATCATACGGGTAATGTATGATTCACTATCCACAATAGTACAAGAGTACGGCTCAATCTAGTAGGATTGACTATACATAATGTCACAATACTACAACTCAATCCAACATGATTGGCTATCCACGATATCATAATATGGTGTCAACATATGAGCAAGGAGATTGAATTGTACAATGAGATGTGAGAATAATATATATATCAAGACAGAAACTATAACAACTAACTTGTGTAACCATTGTGTCAGGAATAAAGTAGAACATCACTAAATACATGAATCATAACAGATATCAGTTAATGAAAACTATCAGAGAATATACTCGCCTGTCGTCCTGAGCAATGTACGAGGATCAATATCCAAAATGGAGCCACAATTACCTAAATATGAAATATCAATGTGAATTGGTGTTTTGATGTGATAAATATTCATATCTAAATTGAAATATGGTTTTGTCACGACCCGCTCTCGAATAATCGGATACGTTTCGAGTCATGTCTAACCTACGCTGTCGTTGATAGCGGTAGTCAGCCGTCTAGTCTAGTCATTATCCAGTAATCATATGTCTTATCACAACATCTATCACGAATATCTACTACTATCCATTAAAGTTCACTATATAAGCAGTTATTACAGCCTTTTACATGAATATCCGGATTCAAAATCGGTAAAGATAAAGGCTAACTAAGTATGCAACATATCTCAATACATCCAATCAAATCCTATACATGCATCTATATCTTAAAATATAGTCCTGGTCATGACGAGCATCCAGAGTGGGCTCCGCTGCTAGGTCCATCTGCTGGCCATAACTCTCTAAGGGATCAATCTCGCATGTAATCAACGATCCAGTCAGGATGGAGGAAAGCACAATGTAACTCAATAATACTTACCAACATGATATCAAGAAAGCAAGTAAAGCAAGAGTAAGTGAATGACAGGTAATATGAGAAATGAACAGAGTATGCACTAGCTACGTGAACAAGTGTAATTGGAAATCATCAACATTGTGTGGACTAATATGTATCAGACATATTAAATAATAATATGCTATCAGTCATGCAAGAATCAGACATGTCTAATAATAATGCTATCAGTCATGCAATAATCAGGCATGTCTGATGATAATGCTATCAGTCATGCATATAACGGACATCAGGCATATAACAATATGCTATCAGGCACGAGTTGTCCAATATTAGTCTACAACATATTTAGAATGCCCCCACCCTACATGAGAATCATGCAAGCAAGTGAAGCAAGTAAATCAACTATCATGATGACAAGTGTGTGTGCTCATGCACGTAAGTGGCAGTAAAATCGAGATACATGTACTTGCCTTTTTAGGAGATAGTTGCCAATGTCTCTAGGTCACCTAGGAATAGAAAAATAGAATTAGGTAATATTCTAAATCATTCTAAATCACTCATTCCATAACGAAAACTAGCCCATCAATAATATAACAGATAGAAAATGACTAAATCTTTTATTTTAGAGAAGGTGGAGTTACAAGTCTACCCACCTGAAAGAAATTTTGACCTCGAAATTTAAGAAATGACACGATTTGGAACGATAATCAAGTAGAAATTATTTAAAATAATTTGGCACGATTAAGCATGGTCAAGGATCAAAATGTAATAATAGTTAATCGAATCACCCAAACACGGTTAATATTTTGGCACGAGAAACATAATCGTATAAACACGATCATGATAGAAATCGTTTTGATACTACCAGAAATGAAATAATTTAGGCACGATAAAAAAGTTACGCTAGATAAAATTATGGGAAATGTTTGGTTTACAACCAAACTTTTACAACCTTCTTACAACTTACACCCATTTGCTGACATGTGGGCCAGGCCACCACCTGGCCCACATGTCAGGAAATGGGTGAGTGGTTGTAAGAAGGTTGTAAATGTTTGGTTGTAACTGTAGCATTGCTCTAAAATTATTTAGTCATGACTAGTTAGTCATAGTCAATATCATCTACGCACGATAGAATCAAAGCTAGGTATATGTCACGCCCCGTTTCAGATAACAGAAACTAGGTACTTCGCACATACACAACATTGTAATATTAAGATTGCGATTGTCGCCTGTAAAAGGTAGGATAAGGTACAATATATATTACATCCTAAGTCTTTCATACATAACTTTTACATCATCTTACACAACATGACTACAAGTTCCATCAAAATATTTAATTTACATATTTTGACAACAAAACAAACTTATCGACATCCCGGCCAAGCTACCCGATGATCATTCATCTCCGTCTTCATCGTACAGAGGCATTGTCTCTTCTGGGTTCTCGTCTTCCCTAGTGAACAAATACTAGGTCGTTTAGAACGGCAAGCAAGTCTTTGGGTCAAAGGCGGTAAGAATTATGAAATATATTTCAAAAGAACTGAATGAATATAAGAAATATAATTTAATACATTTATCGTAAGGCATTTAGAAGTACAATAGACAATATATATATATATATATATATATATATATATATATATATATATATATATATATATATATATATATATATTTTAATTTAATACATTTATCGTAAGGCATTTAGAAGTACAATAGACAATATATATATATATATATATATATATATATATATATATATATATATATATATATATATATATATATGTCAAAAAAAAATCGGGTATGCCGACCCCTTCGGTGGAGCAAACCTCAACACGGGTACCAAGCAATATATATAGAATCCCGGGTACGCTGATCCCTTCGGTGGAGCAACTCTCAACATCGGAACCACGCATGATTATATATATATATATATATATATATATATATATATATATATATATATGTCAAAAAAAATCGGGTATGCCGACCTCTTCGGTGGAGCAAACCTCAACACCGGTACCAAGCAATATATATAGAATCCCGGGTACGCTGATCCCTTCGGTGGAGCAACTCTCAACATCGGAACCACGCATGATTATATATATATATATATATATATATATATATATATATATATAATTAAAACTCAAAGTTAATAATTCCTTACCGAGGCTACTCTTTTGCACATACTACTTACAAGCACTATATCCAATCAAAAGAAACATAACATGTTAGAAACATAATGATATCCAAAACAAGGTTCTAAATCCACATACGATAATTTAACTATATAAAATGTGCGTAAGGAATTGGTCACTAGGATAAAACTTAGATATCAAATTTTGGACAAAATTAAACATATACAAAAATATTATGAAATTTACTAGTGTTCTTATATTTCACTAAGTCTACGCTATGGCATTTATGATAAACCATAGGTGGTACTAGAAGTTACTAGCTTTATGACATATAACAGTCAAAAACTATTACTATACTCACTCATAAATGTTTTCATTTAGAGAACATATATTTTTAATAGAATTTTTATTTAGAAAACATTTGTAAGCATAAATTCTTCATTCATGGGTATTTGACACAATTTAATATATTAGTAATGCTAATTATACAAATTCAATGCATAAGTCAAATTAGTTATACAAAGCAACTCAAATCAAAATAGAATCCTCATATTAACTCTCTTGTGTCCTTTTTGCATATCGTGTCCATGTTTTGTGTCCATACCATCAAATTGTGTCCTAAATATCATGTCCATACTTCAATGCTCTATGTTTCTTGTCAATCTCATATACAATAAATAAATCAAAATATAAATTCCAAATTTTGGACAATATAATTATAACAAATATAGAAGGTTTTTTTTTGGAAGAAATCAAGGAATTGATTGAGGACTTGCCTTCTTCTTGAAGTAGACCTAGGATTGATCTCAAAATGGCTTCCAATTTTTGAATCGAAACAATAATCCAAGAATGAATTTATCTATCAATTTTTTTGACCTAGGTTAACATGAAGAAGAATGAGGAAAAGAAAATGAGGTTACCTAAGCTTAGGAAAATGAAGGAGAAAGCGGAGAAGGTAGTGGTGGTACCGGCGGGCAGCGTGGCTGGCGGCGGCGACGGCTACAACAGCAGCCGACAGCAGCAACAACAACAGTAGCAGTAGTTGCAGTAGCAGCAGTAGTAGTAGCAGTAGCAGCAGCAGCAGTAGTAGAGAAGATTAATGAGAAGAGAAGAGGATGGAGAAGAATGAAGAAAGGGGGAAGGAGAGGTGGCAATAAAAGAGGTTTCCCTTTTCATGCAAAGAGCGAAGTGGCTCAAGCATGTGCCATATCAACCCTAAAGTTGACACCTAGACGCACGATGTGGCTAGCCTAAAATGTAATTTCTAAATCTATTAGGGATCTCTATGCAAAAGAAAAAAATTATGAAAAAGAATTTTTTTTATAACTGAAAATCAATATTATTATTGTTGAAAAAGTATAAGGCATAACTTTTTACCCTCAAAAAAAAATTCCGTCCTTGGAATTTGAAATAATATAACATACAATTACTCACCTTGCTCAGAAACTAGATAAAGATATTGCCTCCTCATATTTTCTTCTTTCTCCTAAGTTGAATCTCCTAGAGAATTCTTGCTCCATGCTACTCGTACCAACGGGATGATCTAATTTCAAAGAATCTTATCTCTTCGATCCAGGATCCCAACAGGTCCTTGCTTTATTTGTAGAGTTGGTCCGACGGTGATTTCTGAATGATATAATATATGACTTGGATCCGGTACATATCTTCGAAGTTGTGATATATGGAATACGTTATGTACTCCCTCTAGTGTTAGTGGTAAAGCTAGTTTGTATGATACATTTCCAATCTTCTCTAGTGCATTGAATGGTCCAATATATCTCAGACTTAGCTTCCCTCGAGTCCCAAATCTGATTGTTCCCCAGGTTGGCAAAATCTTCAGGAATACATGATCACCAGGTTGGAATTCCAGTATCCTTCGGTGTTTGTCATCCCATATTTTCTATCTATCTTGAGCTGCCTGTAAATGACTTCTAATATCTTTAACCTTGTCTACTGTTTGCGTTACTAGTTCTGGACCTAGTAATTGTCTTTCTCCTATACCCGTCCAACATATTGGTGATCTGTATTTTCTTTCATACAAGGCCTCAAAAGGTGCCATTTTGATACTATCATGATAACTATGATTATAAAAGAATTCCACCAAATATAGATGATCGTCCCATGATCCTCCAAAATCTAATGTACAGGCCCTTAGCATGTCTTCAAAGGTTTGAATTGTTCTTTCGGACTGACCATCTATTTGAGGATGATAGGAGGAGCTGAATTTCAACTGGGTACTTAGATTCTCTTGCAGACTTTTCCAGAAATGTGATGTAAACCTTGTGTCTCGTTCTGAAACTATGCTTATGGGTACACCATGTTGACTGACAATCTGTTTTATATATATCTGCCAGTATTTTTGTTGGTTGTCCAACTCGAAAGGGTATCGAGCTGACTTGGTGAGTCTATCTACAATAACCCAGATAGCATTATTATCCCTTTGCGTCTTAGGCAGTCCTGTCACAAAATCTATTATAAGGTGTTCCCATTTTCATTCAGGTATGGATAGGGACTGAAGAAGTCCTATTGTCCTTTGATGTTCTGCCTTAACTTGCTGACAGACGAGACATCTGGATACAAATCTAGAAATTTTATACTTCATTCTATGCCACCAAATTTTTTGTTTCATATCCTTGTACATTTTGGTACTGTCCGGATGTATAGAATATTGAGAATTATGTGCTTCTAACATAACCTCTATCCGCAAGTATCTCTCGGGTACATATAATCGATCTCCAAATCTTAATGATCCATCTGGATGCTTTCTCATTTCGTTCTGGAGTCCTTATTCTGTTTATTTCCAATTTTTTTGGAGTTTTGAATAACCTTTTTGAGCTTCCTTGATTCTATCTATTAGAGATGACTGTACATGTAAATTTTTCCATACACCTTCTGCTATCGGGCATATCACTTCAATTCCCATTTTCCTTAAATCCTCCAGGATTTCCTTTGGGGTATTCATAAAGAATGCCGTTGTTCTTCTAATCAAAGCGTCTGCTACTTTATTAGCTTTACCCAGATGATAATCTAATTCCATATCGAAATACTTTAGTAACTCCAACCATCTTCTTTGCCTCATATTAATTTCTTTCTGAGTAAATACATACTTCAAACTTTTGTGATCTGTATATATTTTGATTCTTTCTCCATATAGGTAATGTCTCGATAATTTAAGAGCAAATACTACAGCCACAAGTTCTAAATCATGTGTTGGATAATTTCTCTCATGCGGTTTCAGTTATCGAGAGGCGTAGGCTATAACTCTTCTATGCTGTATTAGCACACAACCTAGCCCCTTGCCTGAGGCATCACTGTATATCTCATATCCTCCTGACCCTGACGGTAATGCCAATACAGGTGTTGAAATGAGCCTTTCCTTCAATTTATCAAAAGCTGCCTGGCATTTCTTCGTCCAATTAAATTTTTCTTCTTTTCGGGTTAGCCGAGTTAATGGTTCTACGATCCTTGAGAAATTTTTGGTGTTGGCCAGGATTCAATAGCTTCTACCTTCTTTGGATCCACTGAAATACCATATCTACTAATAATATGGCCTAGAAATGATATATGGTCCAACCAAAATTAACATTTACTAAATTTAGCATATAACCGTTCCTCTCTTAGAGTCTGTAGCACTATCCTCAGATGCTCTTTATGTTCCTCTTCATTCTTCGAATATATGAGGATGCCATAAATGAATAAATTATAAATTTATCCAAGTATTGATAGAATATTCGATTCATCAGATCCATAAATATAGCAGGAGCATTTGTTAACCCGAATGATATAACTAATAATTCGTAATGCCCATAACGAGTTCTAAATGCTGTATTCTGAACATCTTCCCTTTTCACTTTTACTTGATGATACCCAGATCTCAAATCAATCTTCAAGAATATTTTTGCTTCACCTAGCTGGTCAAATAGTTCATCAATTCTATGTAAGGGGTATTTATTCTATTGTGACTTCGTTTAGTGTCCTTTATTCAATTACTAATCGTAGCATTCCATTCTTCTTTTTCACAAATAAAACTAGTGTACCCCTTGGCGAGGCACTTGGTTGAATAAATTCTTTTGACAACAACTCCTTGATTTTCTTATTCAGCTCTGCCAATTCTTTTTTGTTCATTAGATATATTTTCTTAGCTATAGGAGCTGCTCCAGGTACCAAATTAATGGAAAATTCTACTGCCCTACTGGCAGTAACCTGGGCAATTCTTATGGAAATACATCCTTAATGGCAGTCATAGGTTAGGATTCTTTAACTATTTGGAATCACTATAGGAAATCCATTAGGTAAAGATCTAGAGGGTAAATGGAATGGAACATAGTCTAGGGATAAAACTTGTGGGGTATTTCTTACCCTAAGGTTCTTTAGGGTCCTTCTATTAAGACTGACCTACATCCTATCCTAGGCTCTTTTATTTTTTTGTGACCTGCATGGGCCACTACTAAAAGACGTGTCACGCCCCGTTTCTAGATAACGGAAACTAGGTGCATTGATACATCTCCAGGCTACACATATACACAACATTCTAATATTAAGATTGTGATTGTCACCTATAAAAGCTAGGATAAGGTACAACATATATTACATTCTAAGTCTTTCATACATAACTTTTACATCATCTTACACAACATGACTACAAGTTCCATCAAAACATTTAATTTACATATTTTGACAACAAAACGAACTTTGTCAACACCCCGACCAAGCTACCCGATGATCATTCATCTACATCTTCATCGTACAGAGGCATTGTCTCTTCTGGGTTCTCGTCTTCCCCTAATGAACAAATACTAGATCGTTTAGAAATGACAAACAAGTCCTCGGGTCAAAGGCGGTAAGAATTATGAAATATAATTCAAAAGAAATGAATGAATATAAGAAATGTAATTTAATACATTTATCGTAAGACATTTAGAAGTGATATATATCCTAAATCAAGAAGTTATCACACAAGACCAAACTACAATATCATCATAAATACTATTCCTTTTGGTTATGCAATTTTTAGAGAACACATGTGGATCACGATCACTCTCTATTTTTTCGACAATAATCCCATTTACCCAGGACCATGTGGTGTCTCGATTGGGTACGATGCCTTAAATCCGACCCCCCACATCTTGTGGAAAACTGGTATGCATTAAATTTTTAGATTCCAATTTTATTCTCGAAATTTACTGGACTGTTCTCTGTTGGTGAGCTAGGCCTCACCCCCGACATCGCAAGGCCTTACAGATGCAGGACTACTGATCAGCTTTTACTGGTGTTATTATATTGCAGGGATTTCGATAAATCTGATACAGTTGTTTTCTTCCACCCCATGATGCAACTACAAACACATATTTTTGGTGTTGGCCAGGATTCAACAGCTTCTACCTTCTTTGGATCCACTGAGGCTACTCTTTTGCACATACTACTTACAAGCATTATATCCAGTCAAAAGAAACATAACATGTTAGAAACATAATGATATCCAAAACTAGGTTCTAAATCCACATACGATAATTTAACTATATAAAATATGCGTAAGGAATTGGTCACTAGAATATAACTTAGATATCAAATTTTGGACAGAATTAAGTATATGCAAAATATTATGAAATTTACTAGTGTTCTTATATTTCACTAAGTCTAAGCTATGGCATTTATGATAAACCATAGGTTGAACTAGAAGTTACTAGCTTTATGACATATAATAGTAAAAAACTATTACTATACTCACTCATAAATGTTTTCATTTAGAGAACATATATTTTTAATAGAATTTTTATTTAGAAAACATTTGTAAGCATAAATTCTTCATTCATGGGTATTTGACACATTAATATATTAGTAATGCTAATTATACAAATTCAATGCATAAGTCAAATTAGTTATACATAACAACTCAAATCAAAATAGAATCCTTGTATTAACTCTCTTGTGTCCTTTATTGCATATTGTGTCTAAGTTTGGTGTCTATACCATCAAATTGTGTCCTAAACATCATGTCCATACTTCAGTGCTCTATGTTTCTTGTCAATTTCATATACAATCAAAAATCAGAATATAAATTCCAAATTTTGGACAATATAATTATAACAAATATAAAAGTTTTTTTTTTGAAAGAAATCAAGGAATTGATTGAGGACTTGCCTTCTTCTTGAAGTAGACCTAGGATTGACCTTAAAATGGCTTCCAATTTTTGAATCCAAACAATAATCCAAGAATGAATTTATATATCAAAATTTTTGACCTAGGGTAACTTGAAGAAAAAAAGGGGAAAAAAATGAGGTTGCCTAAGCTTGGGGAAATGAAGAAAAAATAGGCGAAGGTGGTGGTGGCTCCGACAAGCGGCATGGCCGGCGACGTGGCCGACGGTAGCGGCGGCTACAACAGCAGCCGACAGCAGCAGCAACAACAACAATAGTAGCAGCAACAGTATTAGTAGCAGCAGCAGTAGTAGCAGTAGTAGAGAAAAAAAAGGAGAGGAGAAGAGGATGGAGAAGAATGAAGAAAGGGGTGAAGGAGAGGTGGCAATAAAAGAGGTTTCCCTCTTCATGCAAAGAGCCAAGTGGCTCAAGCATGTGCCACATCAACCCTAAAGTTGACACCTAGCCACAAGATTTGGCTAACCTAAAATGTAATTTCTAAATCTATTAGGGATCTCTATGCAAAGGAAAAATATTATGCAAAAGATTTTTATATAAAAAACTAAAAATCAATATTATTATTATTGAAAAAATATAAGGCACAACTGTGTATGATCAGTAATCAAAATTCAGGCACGATCATGTATAGGATTAAAACTGCCTAATCATTAGCAAATATAGAAGTAATGTGATCAAAATCAAGAATTTGGAAATAACTTTGCATTATCCGGAATCAAATTTAGGCACAAGCAAAATAAAATCAATCAAAGAATGACTAAATCATTTAGGCACAATTAAGTCAAAATTATGATCATTTCAAAAATCAATTAGGCACGATAAATATAGTTACGACAAAAAGCCAAAAATGCCCAAGCACAATCAACTATAGAAATGATGTGATAAAAACAGTAATTTAGAAATAACGCCAATTGGCATGATCGGGAATCGAATATAATCAGATTCTAAGATAGAATTAAAATATGATCAAAATTAAATGGTTTAGGCATGATTGGATCAAATAATTCAGGAGTAAAGTCCAGATTATAAATACAAGATCCAGTTTACACATAATCAAATAATGATCAAAATTCTGAGGCATGATTAGAGGTCAAGTTATGACCAATTCAGAAGAAAAAAAATCCTCAGGGTATGATCTACGATAGAAAGGAATCTAGTCACGATCGAAAATCATATAAGCATGATTTAAGAGTCATTGTCTAGATATGACTAACATGCAAAAATTTAGGCACGATAATATAGCCAGGATAGAGATATAAATAAAATCTGATATGTTTCTATGGATGAATAAATCATGATCCGATAGAATTTCAAATCTCTACAATGAGTAAAAGGAATTCAAAACAGAATCTTTAATAAGAAAATTATCTTATTAACGCCCTATAGACCGATCCTCTAAGCTTGCTAACTAAACTCAACACCAAGGAACATAAGGTAACTACACAGTCATTATAACTAATTCTATTTGGGACCAAGGAATCAACTTCTGTAACCCCCATTTTCAAATTTTAATAAAAGATTCCTCTGACTTATTTTATTATTTTCTCTGGAATGTCTATGATTAACTATTATTTTTCTAATTAGTTATTCTTTTATTTATCTAGCTATTATATTATTAATCATTATTAACAAGTTGGCCATTCTTTTATTTGCTAGACATTGGGCTGATATGAAGTTAGTCTTATTGGGTTTGGAAGTAAGTTTAAGCCAGTCCACAATAAGCTAAGACCATGATTGATCAAGGCTAATTCCTAATTCACAGATTCAATTATGTTGCTTCTTTCTTCCTCTTAACCCAGCCAAAGCCAACTTAGCCAATAATTATCTCCTTGCTTTTAGGCCCATAGCCTATTGGTTCTAAATCGACCATACAACCCAATCTCAATTTCTTTTAAACCTAAATACTCAGCCAAGCAATGGGCCATTACAAACTGTTCACTAAGCTTTCTTTCTCCCTTCTTTCATAAAATTGTAGGCATGACCGGCCGACGATCGACAGTTTATCCACGTGTCTCCGTAGGAGCAACAACGTTTCCCGTCATTCCAGAAACCTCTAACGCTATCTACCCACCGACATATCCGTCCATCCCTACCATTTCTCCGCATCGACCTATCTCCGACGAATCTCCGTCGTTCGTAGCTAACGGCCACCGCCCTTTTGCCACCTATAAATAGAACAGATCCATGTTCTAATTTTTACTTCCAGATTGACGGCAAAGCCCTGCCTCTCCGTCGACCTTCCTTCTACTTCTACTTCTTCTTCTTCCTCCAACCTCCATCGTCCCAAGATATTCAAGCCCAGCCCTAAAACTCCAAGCACAGCCATGGCAAAGCATTGGTGACTCTGCGGTAAGAAGCACCTAGGCTCGTCTTCCTAATGAGCACTGGCTAATATCGACTCCGATGGATCGACGACTTTGTTTCTGATCCTTCAATTGGTGAGTTCCATTGATCCTCTTCTTTCCTCTATTGCTTTCAATTTCAATTTGATAGATTTTTGATCAACAAGAATTTGCAGATCGGACATTTAAATTTCTTTCGATAGAGCGGCGGTGATTGGTCTTTGCGACATCGCATCCTTACTTCTCTGAGTAGTGTTGGCGACATTCTCTGTCGAAGTGCCACATCAATGATGATGCAAGCAGGACCAGTAAGTCCATCGACCCTTGATTCTTAAATTAATCGAAAGATCAATTGATCAATTCTTGATAGTTTATTAGATTTTGGAGCTGTGGAGAATGGTAATTCAATCACTCTTTTTTTTATAATTTGAGTTGATGCAAATTGATCAGTCAACTCTCTGGCAATTATTTTCGATCATTGATTCTTAATTTTGATTTTCCACATAAATTTTGTTAAACTCACAGATCTATTTATTATTTTTGAATGCTAGGTGTTTGAGTGTTTGCTTCTAAGGAATTCTAAACGGAGGCTGGCTTAGAAGTGTTCATATCTTACACTCGGACCACCCTTCGAAGAGCAGGTAACTTTTTCTTCCTAATCTCCCAGTCTTAATCGAACATAGAAGGGTTGTGTTGCTCGGTGTCATGTTAGAAGCATGTGGACATGAGGGGCAAATGATGACACTACAATTGGATATTGATGTGGAGAATTTCATTTTCAGCAGGGATGGTGATTTGAAAACCAACGACTAGTTTAGGTTTGGAAATGAGTGGACTGTAGTACAAGGATTAGACTTTCGATTTTAGGCTTTGAGCCAACATACTGAGCTCTTAATTACTGGAATTATTTGGGATCATGAGATGGACTTTAGTTTGTACTGGGCCAGGATGTTAATTCTAGTATTGGGTTAATAGTGTGGGTTGGGTTGCTAACTATGATGTGGTCTTCTTATGGATCTGAGCCTTGGGCCAAAATGGGGCCAAATTATAATTGATGGTTTAGGTTTGTGTTATAGAAACTCTTGGCATTGGGGCTGGACCCTAGATTGTGAGCTTTCCATCTATTATTAGAAGTTGAGTTCTGTTGTTAGGGGCTAAGCACAAGGGCTTGGGCCAATTATGAGATTTAGTTTATGGTTAGTAATAAATTGTTAATTGAATCGAGGATAAGTGCTTATAAACGGTAATAGGTCAATTAGGAATAGACTGAATAGTAAACGAGTTAGTAGAGATCTAGATTGTGGAATAATAGATTTTTAATTAGAATTTTAGATTATTTTTCTAAGAATATTGTGTCTTATTTGACAGAGATTTTTCTCTGGACTTGGGACTTGACATCTACGACAATCCAGGCAAGTACACAGACTTGAACTCTTTACTTTATATTTTTGTCTTGCTCCATGTTCTCATGTTGGACACGAGATTGATACGATTATTTCTTGGTCTATTAATTATCTTGAAGGGATTGAGAAAATATTGTCTAGTGTGTAACCACACACCCTTAGCTAGGTTATTATGGATAGCCTAATCGTACACCTCACGTACGATTAAGCCGCACCTTATTGTGATATTGTGGTTTCTTGCCGGTCACATACTAGATTAATAGTTTAAATTTACTATTGCATTGATTATGTTGTTCATTGTTTCAGTTCTTGTATTATTGTTTTATATTGCAGGTTAGTCCATATCATTACTTGTGCATTTCAGTTTACTCTATATAGTATTTCTTGTCGGGATTATACTTTGCTCCTTTTCTGACTAGGTACGTTGCAGGTGAGACTGATGAGGACTTCTACCCTAGTTACTATAGATTACTGTAGAGGATAGCAGATGCTGGAGTAGATGCTGTTCAGAAAAGATTTGAATTTGAATATAGGAATCCTTTGTATAGATTTATATTTCTGTCTTGATGATGATGTAGTACCTATTGATGTAGCTAGATGTCTATATTAATAATTGCTTAGGTATTGCCCTATTTTTATCAGATTTATCTCCGGATATCTATTGTAAAGATGTACACCAAAGAATAGTGATATCTATGATGGTCGTGGTGATTTGTGTTCCGGGCACGAGTTCTAGAAGTTGTGATAAGCATGATTGAGATTATTTACTTGATGATTTATGAGGTTTATATACAGCTTATTACGTTGTGTCTACTACGTAGACTGGACGTGTCCGACTCATATCCTTTTATTCTGGAGCAGGTCGTAACATATTTTTAGTGGTGGCCCATACAGGTCTCATCCTAATAGTACTTAGGCCTTAGAGTACTTTTGGGGAACCTATTAGACTAAGGAAATCTTATCACAGTATAGGCCGATGGTGTTATTGTCATATCTAGTGTTACTCACTTATCACTTAGTAATAATCCTAGGCAACATAAAATTTGGATAATTTACTCTATTTTTCCATTCCATGATTGTTCATACACGGAACACTGGGACTACTGAGCCCTCTACTCCCAAGACTCTAGAGCTTCCACCATATCCGCTTCCTCAGACGATCACTATTGATAGCACCCAGTTAATAGGGATCTTCCAGAAGTTCATCGATGCTCAGCATGATCAGGCCGCTCAGTTCAGAGCCAGAGTTGCAGATGCACTCCAATCTAAGGAGGCTCCACCAGCACCACCAGCGAGGCAAGGACTGTTAGAGATTTCAAGAATCTCTAGCCCTTGGACTTCTACGAAACAGAGGGGATTTTACTAAGCCGACGAGTGACGAGAGAACGTCGAGAGGCTACTCCAGATTACCGGTATTCTTGACGACCTTCAGGTCGAGACAGCCAATATGCAGTTGTACAATATTGCCCGAGCATGGTTCAGAGAGGAGCCACAGCTAGGTGCTCCATGACTTCTCTGGACAAACTTTAAGAGCCTATTCAAAGAGAAGTTCTTCCCAGAGGTTGCCCGAGATGAGCTCGAGAGCCAGTTCGAGTCACTGTAGTAGGATATCATGACCATAGATGAGTATACTTTAGAGTTCAGCAGGCTCAACCACTTTGCAGAGAACCTGGTGAGCACCCTGCAGGAGAGAGCCCGAAGATTTAAGAAAGGACTTGCTCGAGAGATTCGCCAAGCAGTTACCACTAGTAGGGAGATGACTTATGCAAACATGCCCAGGGAGCCGAGATGGACATGGACACGAGGATCAAGAGGGACAGAGATTTTGGCACCAACAGCTACCAGGGTCCACCGAAGCAGACCAACACTTAGGCAAGGCTACCTCAACATCTAATACTCCAGCAGCCGCATCATTCTTCTATCCGAGCTCCGGCATCACCAAAACAACAAAGGTAGATTCAGACCCACCTTCCTTGTATGTTCTGCAAGAGGATGAGACACCATATTGATGAGTGATGTAAGATATTGGGATACTATTATGCATGTGGATCTGCCACCCACCAGGTGAGGGACTGCCCCAAAGCCTTTACTCGCCAGGGACCAGCACGAGGACCTCAGTAGAGGGACCACCTCTTCAGACTCAGTAGTCGTATGAAGCACTACCGTAGGGGCAGGCCTACCTCATGACAGTTGAAGAAGTTGAGGCGATTCCAGTTCCGGATGAATACTAAAAACTGAAAGCTTTTCTCGCATGGTTGGAGAAAATCGTGGATCGTACTCGTAATCCAATCTTTCCTTTAGATTTTCTCTGAGCACCTAGACTTTCCTAAAACTTGCTTGTTTTCTATTTGAGATTTGTTTATGTAGTCTCTTTGCCTTACTGTTCGTTTCTTAGTACCTAATAACTCCTTGTTTAGGTGACCTATCACCAATGAGTAATATTTCTAGTCCTCTTAATAAACTATTTTGAATTTCATTGTTATCCTAAATTGACTTTCTTTGGACCAATTCAAGGTATTTTCTTTTAGAACCATAAAGTTGTAGACTAGTTTTCCATTGACCATAAGGAATTATTTTTCCCCAAAATAATTCTAGTATAAGTCAATATGTATTTTCCTAAGATACTTTTGAGAGCATTATTTAGTTCTTTAGGCCACTTGAATCTTCACCATCTCCACCTCATATGAAACCCAGTTTAATTAGTCATATATCATTTCAGAGTTAGTTTTGATCGATTCAAGTCTATAAATATTCTTTCTTCGATCCTTGAATATTGTTGAAATAGAAAAATGTCAGAGAATAGATACTCCTTTCGGCTTAAGTCCTTTTCTCATACCAGTAATCAATCAATGATTCTCAAGAGTTGGTACCTACAGAACAGATACCTACATCCCTTTCTATAATGAATAATTTGGAATTTGTTTGAATTATCTAAAACTCCTTTGTAATCCCTACGGATAAGGTTGAGAGACTATTCGATGACCTACTATGGCGGGAAAGTTGTGCACTGTAACCATTTATCTGAATTATGGAAACTTCGTGCTTACTGCAGCCAGGTGCGCACTTACAAGGCATTTGCTTTAAGTTAAAGTGATTTCAGATATTTATAGGTTTTCGAATATTATTAAAGACTTTGTCCTAAATTCTTCATGTTTTGATCTCTTGAGTTGTTTCGTTAATATTGTTTGAAAATGGATAAAGTTGATAGAATATTCGATATTATATCATTATTTGAGCCACAGAACCAAAAGTTCACTACAGCCAGATATATACTGGCGGGACATGAATGCTAGGTAAAGTGACTACATATATATATATATATATATATATATATATATATATATATATATATATATATATATATATATATATATATATATATATATATATATATATTTCTCTTGCATTTCTATCGTTGTAAATCATTATTTGATTTTCTCAATAATTGTATATTGCTAGATTTTGATTCTGTTTTACTATATTATTATTCTATACATAATTGTGCCAAGATTTTGATTCTATTGATCATGCCTATATTTTGATCATATTTAGATTTCGTTTCTATTATTGGTCACGTCTAAATCTTGATTTCGAATGCTTAAGATTTTGATCGTGGCTATATTATTACTCATTATCGTGCCTGAATTTTGATCATGCTTAGGTGATCGAGCCAAGATAATTTTATTCTACTAGCCCTGACTAAATTTTGATTCTATTTTATGCTTACCTATTTTTCAAATTCCAGTAATTGGTTATTTTTTTAGTCGTGCCATTTGAAATTCCGAGGACAAAATTTCTCTAGGGGTAGATTTGTAACCCCTATTTTTCAAATTTTAATAAAAGATTCCTCGGACCTGTTTCATTATTTTCTTTGGAATGTCTATGATTAACTATTATTTTTCTAATTAGTTATTCTTTTATTTATCTAGCTATTATATTATTATTAATAAGTTGGCCATTCTTTTATTTGCTAGATATTGGGCTGGTAGGAAGTTAGTCTTATTGGGTTGAGAAGTAAGTATTAAGCCAGCCCACAATAAGCTAAGCCGATGATTGATCAAGGCTAATTCCTAATTCACATATTCAATTTGGTTGCTTCTTTCTTCCTCTTAACCTGGCCAAAGCCACCTTAGCCAACAATTATCCCCTTCCTTTTAGGGCCATAGCCCACTGGTTATAAACCGGCCATACAACCCAATCTCAACTTCTTTCAAACCTAAATACTCAGCCAAGCAATGGGTCATTACAAACCCGTTCACTAAGCTTTCTTTCTCTGTTACTTTTTAAATTATAGGCGTGATCGATGGGGCATCGACAGCTCATCCGTGCATCTTCATGGGAGCAACAAAATTCTCCATCATTCCAAAACCCCCAGCGCTATCTACCCAACGACATAGCCCATCCATCCCCACTGTTCCTCCATACCGACCTATCTTCGGCAAATCTTTGTTGTTGGTGGCTAACGGCCACCGTCCCTTCGCCACCTATAAATAGAACATATCCTACTCTCTAATTTCCACTTCCAGATCGACGGTGAAGCCCTGCCTCTCCGTCAACCTTCCCTCTACTTCTTCTTCTTCCTCCAACCTCCATCGTCCCAAGCTCTTTAAGCCTAGCCCTAAAACTCTAAGCACTGCCATGGCGAAGCATTGGTGACTCTGTGGCAAGAAGCACCTAGGCTCGTCTTTCCAATGAGAAGCGGCCAACGTCGACTCTGGCGGATCGACGACTTCATTTTCGATCCTTCAATTGGTGAGTTCTATTGATCCTATTCTTCCCTTTATTGCTTTTAATTTCAATTTGATAGATTCTTGATCAACCAAAATTTGTAGATCGAACATTCGAATTTCTTTTGATTGAGCGATGGTGATCGGTCTTCGAGACAACGTGTCCTTACTCCTTTGAGCAGTATCAGTGATATTATATATCGAAGCACCACATCAACGACGACGCGAGCAGGACCAGTAAGTCCATCGACCCATGATTCCTTGAGAAATTAATTAATAAATCAATTGATCAGTTCTTGATAGTTTATTAGATTTTGAAGCTGAGGAGAATGTGAATTCAATCACTCTTTTCTCTCGATAATTTGAGTTGATGCATGATCAGTCAAATCTCTGGCAATTATTTTTTATCATTGATCCTTAATTTTGATTTTCCAAGGAAATTGTATTGAACTTACAAATCGGTTTTATTATTTTTGAACGCTAGGTGTTTGAGTGTTTGCTTCTAAGGAATTCAAAATCGAGGCTAGCTTAGAAGTGTCTATATCTGACACTCGGACCACCCTTCGAAGAGCAGGTAAATTTCTCTTCCTAATCTCCCAGTTATAATCGATCATAAAAGGTTGTGTTGCTCAATGCCGTGTTAGAAGCATGTGGACACGAGGGGCGAATGATGACACTATAATTGATACTGATGTAGAGAATTTTATGTTCTGTAGGGATGGTGATTTGAAAACCAACGATTAGTTCAAGTTTATAAATGAGTGGACTGTAGTGCAAGGGTTAGACTTTATATTTTAGGCTTTGAGCTAACATACTGAGCTCTTAATTACTGGATAGGATTTTAGAATTATTAGGGATTATGAGATGGATTTTAATTTGGACTGGGCCATGATGTTAATTCTAATATTGGGTTAATAGTGTGGGTTGGGTTACTAACTATGATGTGGTCTTATTATGGATCTGAGCCTTGGGCCAAAAAAGGGCTAAATTATAATTGATGGTTTAGGTTAGTGTTATAGAAGCTCTTGGCATTAGGGTCGACCCTAGATTGTGGGCTTGTCATCTATTATTAGAAGTTAAGTTCTGTTGTTAGGGGCTAAGCACAAGGGCTTAGGCTAATGATGAGATTTAGTTTATGGTTAGTAAAAAATTGGTATTTGAATCCAGGATAAGTGCTTATAAATAGTAATAGGTCAATTAGGAATAGAATGAATAATAAAATTATTTGTAGAGATCTAGATTTTCGAATAATAGATTTTTAATTAGAATTTTAGATTATTTTTCTAAGAATATTGTGTCTTATTTGACACAGATTTTTCTCTGACTTGGGACTTGACGTCTACGACAATCCAGGCAAGTACACGAACTTGAACTCTTTACTTTATATTTCTGTCTTGCTCCCTGTTCTCATGTTGGACACGAGATTGACACGATTGTTTCCAGTTCTATTGATTGTCTTGTGGGGATTGGGGAAATATTGTCTAGTGTGTGACCACACCCCCATAGCTAAGTTATTGTGGATAGCCTAATCGTACACCTCATGTACGATTAAGTCACACCTTATTGTGATATTATAGTTTCCAGTCGGTCACGCATTAGATTAATATTTCAAATTAACTATTGCATTGATTATCTTGTTTATTATTTCAGTTCTTGTACTATTGTTTCATATTGCAGGTTAGTCCATTTCATTACTTGTGGAATTCAGTTGACTCTGTATAGTATTTCTTGTCGGGGTTATACTTTGCTCCTTTTCTGACTGGATACGTTGCAGGTGAGACTGATGAGGACTTCTACTCTAGCTACTATGGATTACTGTAGGAGATAACAGATGCTGGAGTAGATGCTGTTCAGGAGAGATTTGAATTTGAATATAGGAATCCTTTGTATAGGTTTACATTTCTGTCTTGATGATGATATAGTACCTATTAATGTAGCTGGATGACTGTATTAATAATTGCTTAGGTAATTGCCTTACTTTTACCAGATTTGTCTTCGGACATCTATTGTAAAGATGTACACCAAAGAATAGTGATATCTGTGATGGTGTGGTGATTTGTGTTCTAAGCACGAGTTCTAGAAGCTGTGATGAGCATGATTGAGATTATCCACTTGATGATTTATGAGGTTTATATACATCTTACTACGTTATGTCTACAATTTAGGTTGGGCGTGTCTGATTCGCATCCAATTATTCGGGAGCGGGTAGTGACAATTTCTGTCAAACCGTTCTATCTAACCTTCCAAATTCTCAACCATTTCTCAGACTTTAAATTCTAATCCTCTCATTTCTATCTCCATCAAGTTTATAATGTCAATTATCAAAAATCTGTACTAAGTTGATCCATGATATGCGTATTTAAAAAAAATCTCAATCCTTAGAAGCTAATGACTAACCAAATTTGAATATCATGTTGTAGCAATCTCAAAATATTGCCTTATGTATAAAATCTTTCTTACTGTAACATGAATCTGATCCAAATTCGAATCCTCCACGTTTGCTAACCTTCCAACAAATTTTAACTCAATGACCCTTCCTTCTTTAATCACTATCCACCAATTCCAAGAGTTATATGCTAATATCCTGATCCTAATTTCTTATTATTACTCCGACAACTATTCCTTCCCAGAACCTATTAATTCTTTCATGGTCATATTCATCTTCTCTCAAAAATTAATTCCTTTGAGTGTTCCTTCACTTGATCCTTATATTCTCAAGTTCCTTTATTATCAAAATTATAATTCCAACTTACTTCTCTGTGGAAGAAACTTATCAAATCTTAATCTCTTTTCAACGTCATCTGATTACTTAAGAATTTCTCTATCATTCCATATAATTCCTTTTTCTCGCCTTTAATCATAAAAGTCAAAAACATCATACTCCTCTATGAATCCAATATCACCACTAGCAGTTCTATCATCTTCTCCTAGACAAGCAATAAACTCAAAAGTCTTTCAAAACTTATTTACCAACCTTCTTAACCATGGTCGTACTCTACTACCTTCCTGCCCTTACCTGTCTAACTATGGATCCCAAAGGTGCATTTATGAGCTAATAAGGTTGATAGGTAACTATCTATGCTTCCCTGTAAAGATATATTCATAGTCATCCACAAAATGTATATTAACTATCTAGTATACATAGCCATTTGCAAAGTATATATATATAGCTATCCAAAAATATGTAATTATTAACAACATATGCAACACATACGAGTTTGAACCATGAAAGAGATCGGCCAAAAGGTATTTAAAATGATCCTGTTGAACTCTAGAAAAAATCAAGTAGAAAATCTATAGGAATCCTTATCCCTATTGGTTATGGTATTAGAAGTAATCTTTGAAAGTTGCTAGGAATAGAATCTTTAGGTTATGGCAAAATCAAATAGATCAAAATAATCCTGGTATAATTTCTCAATGGTGATAAAAGGCCAAAATGTAAATCTAGGACATGGATATAGTCTCAATAGTATCCAGAACCCAAGCATATCTGTAATCACTTTACCTAGAATTCATGTCCCGCCAGCGTACATCTGGCTGTAGTGAGCTCTTGGCTCCGTGACTTAAATAATGATAGATACCGAATAATCTCTCAACTTTACCTATTTTCAAACGATATGGACAGAACACCTTTAAGTGATCAAAACATGATGTATCTAGGACATAGTCTCAATAGTATCCAAAAATCTATACATACATGAAATCACTTCAACTTAAAGTTCATGCCTCACCAGTGCGCTGCTGGCTGTAGTGAACTCGTAGTTTCCATGATTAAGATAAATAGTGTAAGCCCACTTTCCGATTTTTTTTTAATTTTAACTATTCTATTTAATTTTAAATATTTTTATTTAGAAATTATTTTTACTTAAATTCGTATAAATATATTTTGGATGGATAATTAGTCAAATCATTTTTAAAATAATTTTTGTTATTGATAGAAATATATTTCTAAAATTATTTGATTTAGTAATATCATTTATTTTATGATTTGAATTCAAAATTTTTTTTTTTCAAAATATTATTGACTTATTAGATATTATTGGATTTAGACGTGATCAATTCTAAATTATGATTGGATTTAGTCTTAATTTATTGCTATATTATTTTCGATGGAATTTATATTTATGAAAATATACATTTAGGAATATTTGAATTATTCTTATCAATATTTTTGATATTTGATATTATGAAATCAATTTTAAAGATTATTTAAAATATTAGATATTATTTTAAAGTAAAATTATTATGATTAATTATGGATTGGAATTGAGTCAAATCTAATTTAATTCATGGAAGGATTTAATTCATTGAATCTAATCTTTCCTTATTTAGCAAATCTCTCATCTCCTATATAAAGGGAAGCCTCCCTTTTGCTTTTTTTTTTTTCCCAAAACCTAATTATTATTATGATCAATTGTTGATTGAGATTTAATCCATATAGTTTGATATTGATTTAATTTGAATTTAATGGAAAGATTTATTCATTAGATTATTGACCCTTTCAAATTAGAAAATTATAAGTCAATATCTATCTATTTAAGGAGTCCTTATTCTTCTTTCCAAACCAAAACCCTTTCAATCTAATCCTAATTAAGTAAGGGATATCCTTTATATATACCTATTGAACCTATGTCATCTTCCATATTTTCTTTTCCAAAATTCCTCTCTTTTTCGTCCAAAATAAGCCAAAATTCGTCATAAATCCAGTCTCATTTTTTTGAAGCTATAGCAACTTTGCGAAGCCGTTGTGACCAACTTCGGACTCCATTTTACCTCTATTTTTTGTTAGAACAGTATCGAGGTTAGATTTCCAAATCTATATTTTATTTTCTGTAATTATTTACATGAATTTTTGAGATTTATTTGAGTGTCGGTTATCCAAAAATTGATATATCGTACTATTTTCGAGCTTTTGGGAGATTTCGAACTCCGTTTTGCTATCCATTTGAAGTTTTGAAAAGCTGACACGAAGATATACAACATATAAATTTTCCAAAAATTTATAAATTCATTTAATATTTTATTTTATTCGTTGAACTCGGATTTGACCGATAATTCACCTATTTGGTCACGATTAGCCATAACGTTGACTTTAAAGTTTCTCTATATTTGACTTATCTGAGAATCATTAGGTGTTATGGATCTCAACATCATTATCTCTTCGAACCAATATGACTATAGCTTTTGACCTATTTTGTGCCAACATGATCAAGTCATAAACAACTGCAACTATTTGAGGCAAGTACACTATTGTTTTATGTGCTTCTTACATTATAATGCTGTATTTTGCTGTAGTACATTAAGTATCCAGATTGTTATACGATCGGGACACGATATGTTTGATTGTATCATTGCTCATTTATTGACTATTTTAAGTCGGGAGGGAAAATACTCGGTAGGTATGTGAATAAACCCAAATACTGTTACTAAATGGTAGCTAAGTCATACACCTCATGTATGGGTTAGCCGTACCAATACTAAATGATAGATATTGTATGATGTGCCGTATTAGCACAGCCATTCACATGTCAAAAAGTATTTAAAATACACTGTCTGTTTATTGTACATGTTCATTTCTGGTTATCTTGTTCATCCATGTTATTGCTAGTGGTTTCTTGTACATGATCATTTTCTCCAGTTCATCTACATATTTCTCTATTTTCTACTACGTATTTACTGTCTAGCTTATTTTGTATTAAGTTACATTAAATACAATACGGTTGTACTTTGCTCATTTTCTGACTGGATCGTTGCAGGTGACTTGGCATGTTTCCTACTTTTGCTTTGGACTATACAGGGGGAGATAGAGATCTTAGAGGCAGACCTTAGATTCTAGCTAGATTAGTTAGTTTTTTTTATTTTAATGTTTAGCAGTTTTGTTTCCAAAAATTATTTTGTTGTATTGTTGGATTTTTAAATAAAATATTTATTGTGAATGAGCAATTAGATGTGAATTGTTATATTTGTGTTGACATTGAGACTTAGACAGCGTACTACCATCGATGCTGCGGCGTAGGCTGGACCTGGCTACGAACTCATATCTGAAAAGCGGGTGCAGGTCGTGACAAGTTTTTTTGGTAGCCCATGCTGGTCCATTTTCGCAAAATTGTGCGAACTCGTGATAGTACTTAAGTTAGTCGTACTATTGCGAGCCTGCGACTAAGAAATGCTCATTTTCAATTAGGATTGATTTGATTTTTATAAGAATGATTAGGATTAGGAGTCACTTATTCAGTTTGACTGTTGGGTAGTTAATGTTGCTATATAGGCCATGTGATTTAGGTAGAGATATATTGAATTCTAGACCCTATTAGATAAATTGAGGAATTTTTCTAGGAAGAATATGCTATTTTGTTTTGATATGAAGGTAGGATCAAAGGTTGGTAGACTATTCACTTGGTAAGTTAGGCCTTCCTAGAATTCATGCTCTAACCTTGATAAATTGTTCAAATTTTCTTTTCCGCCCTCTTTAGATATCATCTTCATATCGTAAGTCCGAATTGCTTATTTATTTCCCATTTTGCTATAAGAAATTATTTTTATTATTTTTGATTCTGTTATGCATATATGAATCTTGAGTTAGATTTTGATTCAAAATTTTCCCTTCAATCATTTGAATATCCATGAAATAGATTAGAATGTTTATACTTCTCTTGTTTTCAGTTATTTTCTCCCTAATCGATCATTTTATTTTCAAGATTTGAGACTTATAGGACAGATACTTACACTTTTTCCATCTTGATCGTCTTGGAACTTGTTTGAAATTCTAGAAGCTCCATTGAAATTCTTATGGATATAGTTGGAATAATTTTTGGTGACCTATAATGGCAAGGCAGATGCACACTGTCGCCATTTATCTGAGTTATGGAGACTGCGGGTTTACTGCAGTCAGCAGCGCACTAGCAAGATATGACCCCTAAGTTGAAGTAATTTCAAGTAGACACAGGTTATCGAATATTATTAAAATTATGTCTTAGTTGCCCAATTTGATCTTTGAGTTATTATGTTAATATTGGATAGAGTTGATAGAGTATTCGATACCATATCATATTTGAGTCATGAAACTAAGGGTTTATTGGAGCCAGATGTACACTGGCAAGGCATAGATTTTCGGTAAAATGACTTCGGATATGCTTACGGTTTTCGAATACCATAGGGGCTATATCTTTTATTGGCATACGACTATTAAACTTTCTTAATTAATTTGGTAACATATTACAATATTCTCAATAAAATGATAGTTCTTCCTTCCTTTCTTATTCTTTCTATTCGAGAAATGTCATTTAGTTTCTTCCTAGTAACCTATTCCACTAGATTCATAATCATACTTAGATTTTTAATCTATGATCGAATTTTTGTTTAGTAACGGATCATGCCGAAACAATTTCGATTTGATCATTCTTAAACGATTTTGATCACGACTAGAATATTTTGATTATTTTTCGATCGTACCAATTCGCATTTTTCCTAGACTTGATTTGCTGACCAATTTGACCATCAACCGTATTTTTTCTTAATTATATTCATAAATCGTGCCTAATCATATTCTTTGAAATTTCGAGGATAAAATTTTTCTAAGGTGGGTAGATCTGTAAGCCTACTTTTCGAATTTTTTTAAAATTTTATTTATTCTATTTAGTTTTAAATATTTTTAGTTAGAAAATATTTTTACTTAAATTCGTATAAATATATATTTTGGATGGCAAAGAAATTAGTCAAATCGTTTTTAAAATAATTTTTGGTATTGATAGAAATATATTTCTAAAATTATTTGATTTAGTAATATCATTTATTTTAGGATTTGAATTCAAAATTCATTTTTAAAATATTATTAACTTATTAGATATTATTGGATTTATATGTGGTTAATTCTAAATTATGATTGGATTTAGTCTTAATTTATTGCTAATTTATTGCTATATTATTTTAGATGAGATTTGTATTTATGAAAATATACATTTAGGAATATTTGAATTATTCTTATCAATATTTTTTATATTTGATTTTATGAAATCTATTTTAAAGATTATTTAAAATAAGAGATATTATTTTAAAGTAATATTATTGTGATTGGTATTGCTAATCTTTCATTATTTAGGAAATCTCTCATCTCCTATATAAAGGGAAGCCTCCCCTTTAATTTTTTTCACAAACCCAATTATTATTATGATCAATTATTGATTGAGATTTGATCCATATAGTTTGAGATTGATTTGATTTAATTTAATGGAAAGATTTATGTCACGACCCGCACCCGAAGTAAGGGCATGAGTGCGTGACAGCGTCCCAGCCTACGCCGCAGAAACGACGTATAACGCTGTCTAGGTCTACTATCTAACAACAATTATAATATCAAAACCTGTCGAGAACGGTCAACTCCGAATGGAGGACAAGCAATGACAATATAATATACTCAATCACAAACTCTAAGAAATATAGATGATATCGAAAGATAAAGACAACAAGATATGAAATATCATCATAAAAATCCAACACAGAAATAATACAAGTCTAGAGTCAACAATCTCTAATACAAATACTAAAATAATAACAAGCCAAAATGTAATCTGGAGACAAAGTCCAGTATTAAACTAAACCAGCTAAACTATACTAAGCCTCATCAGCTGGAGCTAACCCCTGCTGTACTAGGGTCTCCAAGTCTATACCAACCACGTCATGAGGAACGTAGTAGGTAGGACACTCGTCCACGCCATAATCTGTAAAATTTTGTCAACTGTAACGCGCCAGTCCCAAAATACGTAGGACTAAAACGTAATCATGCCAGCTGTATACATACAAAGTATATGGACCCTCGAATATATACATAAGCTGTAAAATACAGTAACCAAGGTACTAAATCTCATCCACAAAGATAAATATGATATAAAAGCAACTTTGAATTTGTCATGTATACAATCGTTGGGCGGAGACAAATCCACTACCAACAAGTGAGGGAAAATATATGAAAAAAATGAGTTTGGCGAGCGAAGCGAAGACGATCGAGCACAATCATCCTCGAAGAAATAGTGACAACCATGGCCACGGCTAGAACACCTGCAAAAGACAATAACACACACACACACCTGGCGAGATAACCAGGTCCTCAGAGGGACGTAACAAGATACAATAAACATGCCATATAAATACTGAATATAAAATACGCCACAATCAAGGAAAGTGACAAGACACAAATAAGGTAAACTAACCGAACTAAAGTGAACATGCAGTTGAGAAACAATCCTTCGACGCATGAGCCCTGGCTATAAATGGGATCTGGTATAGTCCCCACTTGGGCACCAGTGACCTAAGAGCATGACGTTCAAAAACGACAATGGCCAACCTGAGAGGCTCAACATACCCATATCTCCAGCGGAGCTTCCGTGTTACAAGGTGCAATCGAAGCCCATACGTCAGGTATTGTCCTCTCCACCCAAATGTCTCTACCAAGTCGCATCCACGACCATGTTTCTCTACTAACTGCTAAGTCTCCTAATATGCCTCTATTAGCAGTTAGTCCTAACGCATGCACATGGGGGATCAGCCCACACACAAGAACCTCTACATGCTACTCATCTCACACATCCTCGTGGTACAACTGTGTCAAGGGGTATGCAATACACTACAACGGTAGTCCCTTAACTCTAGGCAGGGCCGGCCCTGGGGTAAGCCTGACAAGACTTCGGGCTTGGGCAACCCCCCTCCATAGGGCAATCCCCCAGGCCATTTAGTTTACTTAGGACCGGTTCAACAAAAATTTAAATTAAACATTTATCTTTCAATAAGGATAAAGGGCAACAAAAGTTAGCTCCGGCTAAGGCAACCCAAACCGCGGGGCCGGCCCTGACTCTAGGTCCACATGCTATCAAAGGATAAATAACAAAGTAATCTAATATCACTGAGCAGGCAGTAAATCAAGAACTAGAAATAAATGAACAGTGATATGTAATAAAATGCAAACTAAAATAAACAGAATAATGGCAAGGTATCTTGCCTGTTGTTACGCCTGGTGTTACGTCTGGTGTAGTGCGAGGATCCAACAAGTTTTAATGTGTCCAATAGCCACGGTCAACAGGTAAAGGTCTAAAGTTGCGAGTAAAAAGTAGGGATTAGTCACGATTAAGCACGATCAATTTTGATAGTCAACGGGAGTTCAGGAAAAAAAATACTCATACTCGTAGAAAATATTTGAAACTAATTTTTATTAGCCTAAAAATACTTTGGTAAATATTAGGGTACACTAGAGGATCATCATATAAATTTGGTAAGTAAAATATATATATAATTTTATGTTAAATACTTAAAAAGAATACAGAAATCTTTTTAGGCCATAAATACTCTAAGTTTGTAAGAATAGATTTGATAGAGACTATATTTGAACAAATATTTTTACAAAGGTACGAAATATCTAGATAACTATATATACATTCTTTCCTTAAAATCTAGTCTTTTGTTAAAATTTATGGAAAAAAATTTCAACAGTATATCATAGCCCATAATATTTTGTCATCAAAAATCATCTATTATGTTAATAAATAATTAGTATAAATAAAAGGATACTAATATTACAACAATATAAAGATATTAATATTTAGTTTTAAGATTTTATTTCAAATAACTGTTAAATAAAAATAATAAAAAAATTAAAATATATAGTAGTAACTCTAATTAGTACTACCACCTACTAATAATAATAATAATAATAAAATGTTGATAATATATAATAATGTATAAAATAATATCCACCAAAAATGAGATAGGAAAAAGTCTAACCAAACTACACAGCAGCAATAAAGTCAAGGGCAGTGCTCCCTTCTTTGTGAAGGAATTTAAGAGTGAGAAAGAAGCAAAAGGAAGAAGAGGAGGATATCTTACCGGAGTTCGGGTGGAACTGCTAGGCACGACGGTGCTTGGCGCTCGGCTAGAGACTCGCGGATCCGGGGGTAGCTGAAGACCAGTACGAAATCGGAGAAGGGCTGGGACGCTGAGCATTGGAGAGGGACTTGACGCCTACCGACGCTACCGATGCTCGAGACCGGCTCGCCGGAGATGCTGCGGGGTCGACAAGGCAGGGAAGAGCCGGCGTGCAGTTGACGAGAAGGCAATTACTGACAGCCTATCAGATGGTCCAAGGTTTTGAATCACAAATCCCATAGCTCGCTTCAGAAGAGCAAGCTTGGTACCGGCCATGCTGCCACTGATATCAAGAACTGTGACCAGATCGACAGGCGCACGAGAAGTTTATGAGGCTGACAAATTGTTAGATTGGAAACCTCTACCAGGAACAGTTCACGAAGACCACGAAGGGTCGGACGGGCCATATAGTCAAAGCTTGGAACAATGAGGGGTCGGACGGGCTCGATATATACCGCAGTGTTGTGCTTGCCGAAAGCACTGGAGGGTCAGCGCTCGGCACAGCTCCGTACGTGCGTGGGATGAGCATGGCTTGGCCTTGGCCTTGGCCTCGGCCCCGGGAGTCCTCTGGTTATACCATGAAATAATACATGGTGATGTTTCTCTTTGTGTATGCATGGGAGATGAGAACCTCTTTGTGTATGCATGGGAGATGAGAAACTTTGGTGATGGGTTGTATGGCTTGGACACGCAGGAGAGCTTTTATGGCGAGAGAGAATTAAGGAATATTTAGTTTATTCCATAGGGAAGTTATCAGGGAAGAATGGCTCTTTAGTTTATATATAGGTGAAGAGGTGGTGCGATTACTGGTAGTTTAAACCCGACTAGATAATTCCATATATATTTTTAGTTTAGTTTAGAACGATTCAAAAATCATTTTAATCAAATCAAATTCAAAGTAAATTTAGATAGATTCAATCTTTTATTTAAACTATTCAAAATCAAAAATCGGTAACCATAAATAAGTTATCTTTAAATCAGAATTTCAATTTTTCTTTAAATAATAAATAATATCCATAAATAAATAATTTCGTGATTCATAATAAATATTTAATTATTTGAGGTACACTTTGCAATGAATAAAAATTATTGTGATAAGTTTTTGAAATCCAAAATATATGCGAAATTAGATAAAGTAAAATAGCCCTCTTTATAATAAAAGAGAATAAAATAACGTTTTGGAAATTCCTTAATGCAATGCCTTGTGCAACTTTTAGCAATAAAATAAATAAATAAAAATATTTTATCGCCTATTATTTGAAAGCTATATTTCTATATGATGATAATGTTTTCTAAAAATATGTGCCTCACACATATTCGCACTCGACAAGCAATACGAAAAATGCAATTTCGCACGCGCCGTACAATACGAAGCACAAATTAGACTCCATTAAAAACAAAAAATGTAAAATCACAGTAGAAATTTAGGGGATTTATATCCTACCCAACTTAAAAGAATTTTTTCCTCGAAATTTAGGAGAAATTAGGGTAGGTAGGGCGAAGGGGACGGAAAGAGTTTATTCGAATAAATTTACGAGATCTTCTTGGGACGAGAATGCAAACAAAATATTCGACGAGGAGGCGAGCGACACTTCAATGGCAATATGTCATTTGATCGACTAGAAAAAAATTCGATGGTTTCAGTTTAGATTATGATCATGTATATGACAACCAATCAATAGCTAAGCTCGATCAATCCTAACATTAACCTTAAAAGGAAAAACCTCATAAGCAGGTAATAAACTCCTTAATCCTTTGATATCATCAATATTCATATAATCTCTCTTATCATAAATCGTTCCTTCCAGAAATTACTTTCGTACCACGTTCCCTAAAAATTTAACAAAAACCAATATGATTATAAATGTACTCTAACTTCCTCTATCTCGTCATAGAATTTCAAATAGTCTCAAATTTTGAATTCCATAATCTCCATTATACTAGCTCACTTATATATATCTTCCCAAGTTATGATTCCCTCTAAAATTAAAATTTCAAAATCTTCAACCAATTTGGCCCAAGTACAAGTTAAAAATCTTTTTACTACAAATTTGTATATATATTTTTTTGTCAATGTATAATGCATCCATAGGTACCAAAATAAAAGTTCGTCTTCAATGTTCGATAAATCTCGAAAACTAGCAGTATACCTTCATAACTCAATTTTCTATCATCATAATAAAAAATTCCTAAATTATTCATTAGTCTCTCTCGAAAATTTGAATTCAACAATCTCCTCTTTTTGATGGTAGAAGTGAAACTCATCTTAACTTCATATTCATAATCATCTTAGTACTTAATAAAAAAATGTAAAGGTTTCTTTCTTCAACAATTGGTTATCCTTGAAAACTAATATCATCATAACACTATATGTTATCGAAGGCAACGTCCATATTGTCTTTATCAGAAATTTGCATCCATAAATTTTATATATAAACTTGGTTCCACCAACACCTTAGAAGATTCTTCACTCGATATTTAGTTACCTCAAAAAAAAATTTGAAATTCGAGAAGTCTACTTACCCTTGAGTGTTTTATCAAAACACAATATAACATTCCTTACTTCATCTATTTGAAATTATCGCACATTTTCACTTATGTCCAATCTATACCTCGTAATCTCGTAATTATCTTAACCAACTACATTATTTATCCATGTTGTGGGATTCTCCAATCTAACCTCTACTAACCCAAGATTGTCATGATCAAATTTCATTTTGCATAAGGGAATCATACAAGGAACAATGTTGCATAAACTATGGAGGAATCATAGTGAAATATAAGTAAAGCAGTTTAATTGGAAGGGAGAAGAGTAAGGGTTGCAATATTGAAAAGCAAAAAGATGTTATGTGTCTAAGTAAATCGAGATAAGACATGAAAATAAAATGATAAGGGTTAAGCAGTCAAGATAGAACACAAGGTTAAGCATTTAAGGGATTTAGTAGGTCGCAATCATATATTGGTCGAAAAATTGAGTCGCGGTTGAGTCCATATATATAGTCAAAAGTATATCGGTACCATGGTAAGGGTTGTAGTTTAGTCTTTATGATCCGAAAGTCGTATCATAAAATAAAGTACAAGGAAATGTATTTTAGTGGGACATGATATACCTACATGAAGGTGAGCTCGTCTAGGTCTTGCATGTGAAATTTGTTGGAAGGAATAGTCTAGTGTTGTGCTCCAAATATCAAAGTCACGATAGGGAACACCAAATGATCAAAAATAGAAAGTGGGTTTTCATAAGATACTAATTAATGCACAAAATAAAAGGTTAAAGCACGAAGTTAAGATAAGTTAAAGACACTATTTCTAGAAAATGGTCTCATAGATAAGGGTATGGTCAAGGGAATGATCCTAATCATTTCTAAGTTCAAAACAATTAGATGGTCATAAATAATGATCTAGATTTGAGGGAAGGTCGAGTAAGTCAAAGATATGTGCATCGGTTGGTCGATGACTAACTATACTTGTGTATATGCAATATCATAGTCATAGGTGGCATGACAATCTAATATGGAATACTTCTATCTCACTAGGGTGACCTTACTTGCTTCTTGGTCTTCTACCAATATATGATCTAATCTAAAATTTCAAGTTCCATGAAAGTTTCTCAATAAAGTTTCCAAGATACTCTGCCAAAATTTTAATTATCTTAGACTGTAAACTTCAATCATAATTTAAAATCTCTAGTCAATTTCGAAACAACCCTTGTATATCGCAACTTGAATAATAAATTCATCATTTTTTTTCCAAACCTTAAACTCATCATTTAATGAGTTTATCAACCGAATTTCATACTACAAAATGGAACATTTAAATAACTCCCGAATTTAATCATATCCTTCAAATGTGTATATCTAGCTTCCAATAAGTCACAACTACTCTTCAAAAGTAATTCTCCTTTTTTTTCACCAAAATTTAAATATCCATAATCAAGACTCGAAATCTAAATAACTTTATATATCATAGATCATATGAGCAAATTTTAAATATTTAAATTTTCCTTTAAAGTCGATTTCATATCTTCCAAAAATATTTCAAACAAATTTTTTACCATTATCTCTTCAAGCTAAAAAATTAAATACTTATAATTCGTAATCGAAGAATCAATTTAAAGCCTCAAGCTCTCTAATAAACCGTAAATCATAAACCCTTCATATTCTCTAGTCGTTTACAAAATCATAACTTATAAAATTTAAACACTTTAATAAATTTGAGATAAACTTTATCATATTACAATCAAAATTTGAACTTAACCGTAAATCATGTGTCACAATTTAAAGATGTTTCTCAAATCGGTTTCATATCCCCATAAATCATAAACTACTTTACAATTTCTAAAAATCATAAATCATAAATTTGTTTTCTGTCCTTTTGTGTATACCACCTTGTAATGGCAATAAAATTCCAACTATCCATTGAAAGTGGTAATACCCAACTTGGATTTAACTAATCCTATTTCTAGGAAAATGAATGCCTTAATAACTCAAATAAAACACCAATGCATACTAATTGTCAATGTACTCCATCTAGCCATGTGTTTAACCTATGGGCATATACTAGTGTAGTCATCTTACTAAACACGAAACTAATAATTTACGGTGGAAGGAGTCAAGCAAGATGCAATTCAAGGAGGTCGAACGAGAGTTCGGAATTTGAAGTCAAGAAAGGATGTCAAGTAGGTGGATGAGATTCTAAACTCTAATCCTATATTGTAGGTCCGTTTGGTTCAATCATGTAACCGAAACGGCAACTAGACCTGCATGGGCCACCACAAAAACATGTAACGTCCCATTCCCAAAATACGTAGGACTAAAACGTAATCATGCCAGCTGTATACATACGAAGTATATGGACCCTCGAATATATACATAAGCTGTAAAATGCAGTAACCAAGGTACTAAATCTCATCTACAAAGATAAATATGATATAAAAGCAACTTTGAATTTGTCATGTATACAATCGTTGGGCGGAGACAAATCTACTACCAACAAGTGAGGAAAAATATATAAAAAATAAAATGAGTTTGGCGAGCGAAGCGAAGACGATCAAGCGCAATCATCCTCGAAGAAATAGTGACAACCATGGCCACGGCTAGAACACCTGTAAAAGACAATAACACACACACCTGGCGAGATAACCAGGTCCTCAGAGGGACGTAACAAGATACAATAAACATGCCATATAAATATTGAATATAAAATACGCCACAATCAAGGAAAGTGACAAGACACAAATAAGGTAAACTAACCGAACTAAAGTGAACATGCAGTTGAGAAACAATCCTTCGATGCATGAGCCCTGGCTATAAATAGGATCTGGTATAGTCCCCACTTGGGAACCAGTGACCTAAGAGCATGACGTTCAAAAACGACAGTGGCCAACCTGAGAGGCTCAACAGACCCGTATCTCCAGCGGAGCTTCCGGGTTACAAGGGAAGTGCAATCGAAGCCCATACGTCAGGTATTGTCCTCCCCACCCAAATGTCTCTACCAAGTCGCATCCACGACCATATTTCTCTACTAACTGCTAAGTCTCCTAACATGCCTCTATTAGCAGTTAGTCCTAACGAATGCACATGGGGGATCAGCCCACACGCAAGAACCTCTACATGCTACTCATCTCACACATCCTCGTGGTACAACTGTGTCAAGGGGTATGCAATATACTACAACGGTAGTCCCTTAACTCTAGGTCCACATGCTATCAAAGGATAAATAACAAAGTAATCTAATATCACTGAGCATGCAGTAAATCAAGAACTAGAAATAAATAAACATTGATATGTAATAAAATACAAACTAAAATAAACAGTATAATGGCAAGGTATCTTGTCTGTTGTTATGCCTGGTGTTACGTCTGGTGTGGTACGAGGATCCAACAAGTTTTGATGTGTCCAATAGCCATGGTCAACAGATAAAGGTCTAAAGTTGCGAGTAAAAAGTAGGGATTAGTCACGATTAAGCACGATCAATTTTGATAGTCAACGGGAGTTCAGGAAAAAAATACTCATACTCGTAGAAAATATTTGAAACTAATTTTTATTATCCTAAAAATACTTTGGTAAATATTAGGGTACACTAGGGGATCATCATATAAATTTGGTAAGTAAAATATATATATAATTTTATGTTAAATACTTAAAAAGAATACAGAAATCTTTTTAGGCCATAAATACTCTAAGTTTGTAAGAATAGATTTGATAGAGACTATATTTGAACAAATATTTTTACAAAGGTACGAAATATCTAGATAACTATATATACATTCTTTCCTTAAAATCTAGTCTTTTGTTAAAATTTATGGAAAAAAATTTCAACAGTATATCATAGCCCATAATATTTTGTCATCAAAAATCATCTATTATGTTAATAAATAATTAGTATAAATAAAAGGATACTAATATTACAACAATATAAAGATATCAATATTTAGTTTTAAGATTTTATTTCAAATAACTGTTAAATAAAAATAATAAAAAAATTAAAATATATAGTAGTAACTCTAATTAGTACTACCACCTACTGCTACTAATAATAATAATAATAATAATAATAATAATAATAAAATGTTGATAATATATAATAATGTATAAAATAATATCCACCAAAAATGAGATAGGAAAAAGTCTAACCAAACTACACAGCAGCAATAAAGTCAAGGGCAGTGCTCCCTTCTTTTTGAAGGAATTTAAGAGTGAGAAAGAAGCAAAAGGAAGAAGAGGAGGATATCTCACCGGAGTTCGGGTGGAACTGCTAGGCACGACGGTGCTTGGCGCTCGGCTAGAGACTCGCGGATCCGGGGGTAGCTGAAGACCAGTACGAAATCGGAGAAGGACTGGGACGCTGAGCATTGGAGAGGGACTTGACGCCTACCGGCGCTACCGATGCTCGAGACCAGCTCGCCGAAGATGCTGCGGGGTCGACAAGGCGGGAAAGAGCCGGTGTGCAGTTGACGAGAAGGCAATTACTGACAGCCTATCAGATGGTCCAAGGTTTTGAATCACAAATCCCATAGCTCGCTTCAGAAGAACAAGCTTGGTACCGGCCATGCTGCCACTGATATCAAGAACTGTGACCAGATCGACAGGCGCACGAGAAGTTTGTGAGGCTGACAAATTGTTAGATTGGAAACCTCTACCAGGAACAGTTCACGAAGACCACGAAGGGTCGGACGGGCCATATAGTCAAAGCTTGGAACAATGGGGGGTCGGACGGGCTCGATATATACCGCGGTGTTGTGCTTGCCGAAAGCACTGGAGGGTCAGCACTCGGCACAGCTCCGTACGTGCGTGGGATGAGCATGGCTTGGCCTTGGCCTTGGCCTCGGCCCCGAGAATCCTCTGGTTATACCATGAAAATAATACATGGTGATGTTTCTCTTTGTGTATGCATGGGAGATAAGAACCTCTTTGTGTATGCATGGGAGATGAGAACCTTTGGTGATGGGTTGTATGGCTTGGACACGCAGGAGAGATTTTGTGAGGAGAGAGAATTAAGGAATATTTAGTTTATTCCATAGGGAAGTTATCAGGGAAGAATGGCTCTTTAGTTTATATATAGGTGGAGAGGTGGTACGATTACTGGTAGTTTAAACCCGACTAGATAATTCCATATATATTTTTAGTTTAGTTTAGAACGATTCAAAAATCATTTTAATCAAATCAAATTCAAAGTAAATTTAGATAGATTCAATCTTTTATTTAAACTATTCAAAATCAAAAATCGGTAACCATAAATAAGTTATCTTTAAATCAGAATTTCAATTTATCTTTAAATAATAAATAATATCCATAAATAAATAATTTCGTGATTCATAATAAATATTTAATTATTTGAGGTACACTTTGCAATGAATAAAAATTATTGTGATAAGTTTTTGAAATCCAAAATATATGCGAAATTAGATAAAGTAAAATAGCCCTCTTTATAATAAAAGAGAATAAAATAACGTTTTGGAAATTCCTTAATGCAATGCCTTGTGCAACTTTTAGCAATAAAATAAATAAATAAAAATATTTTATCGCCTATTATTTGAAAGCTATATTTCTATATGATGATAATGTTTTCTAAAAATATGTGCCTCACACATATTCGCACTCGACAAGCAATACGAAAAATACAATTTCGCACGCGCCGTACAATACGAAGCACAAATTAGACTCCATTAAAAACAAAAAAAATAAAATCACAGTAGAAATTTAGGGGGTTTACTGTCAACATATCCAATCAGGATGGAACGAGCATTAATCTCAAATAACAGTTCTAGTTAGACGATATTGAAAATGTGGCAGTAAATAGAGGAAATATACAAGGTAAAATAATATGTACATGAATCATGGTAAGGCATATCAAGACTGTAACTGAATGTAAGAACAAGAAAATAGTATATATCATGTACAAAAAATCTAGAACTATATCTATGTGAGTTTAGTATTAGTTTCAATATGTGATCGGCTTGGTTGCACAGGAGAAAAAGGGCCTGGCTAGTCATACGTGAAGTGTATGGCTAACTCTCAGGGAACAAGAATCACAGGAGGAAAAATGATCACATATCTACGCTAAGTACCCCCATCCCCGACCAGTAAAGTGGATCCAGTAATGACATGTCATAGCACATGATTCTCCGAGGATGTAGCGAGCCTTCGCAGGAATCATGTCTATACAATACACAGAAAAAACTTGCACAGGGTATACCAAGGAATACAAGGAATAACATCTCATGACGGGATCTAGACAAATACCAATCTGTGTGAACAATGTGACAAGAAAACAAGGATATCTACTCTAAATACAAGAAACATAGACGATATCATAAAACAGAAATACTATCAGAGAATGTACTCGCCCGAGATCCGATAAAAATATGTCAACTGTATAATCTGGCTCAGAGTGAAATCACAAACCTAAAGATGATATATCATGAGTTAATTAGGGTTTAACAGTGTATGGCATAATTTTTAGTATATGTTATGAAATCTAGGTCGAACTCAGTCATACTAAGTCACACCAAGCCAAACTAAGTCACACTAGGTCAATCTAAGTCAAACAAGGTCAAACTAAGTCAATCTAAGTCAAACAAGGTCAAACTAAGTCAATTTAAGTCAAACAAGGTCAAACATTGTCATGACCCGCACCCTGTTTAGGGGTACGAGCACGTGGGTACGTCCAGCCTACGCCGCAGTATCGGCGGTAGAACGCTGTAAAAAGGTCATCTAGAATATATAGAATCTAAGACACAAAATATAACCTGTCATCTCCGTACGGAGGAATATAACCACAACTCAATCACATAATTCTAAGGAAGATAAACACGATGATAAAGATAAAGATAAAGATAAAGATGAGATAAATAGTCTGAAATAGTACCGAACCACAATCACAAGTTCAGAGAC
>JANAVB010035220.1:1570082-1575082 GCA_029216955.1 Iris pallida | reverse complement strand
GTAATCCGTGAAGATCTCAACTTACTGGCACACTCTATCCAGGATACTATACTACACTTATGGGATACTACCTTCTATTGTCTTCCTTAAATGAATACGGGTAAATAAGTAGCATGTGGGGCTCAGTTGAATGGGACACAAGTGTCATGTGGGTAGTAGGCTTAATGTGGGTTGTGTCCATATTTTGGGTCAACAAGTTTGGGTCGATTGGTGCCCCCAATCCGAGTCAGAATGAAAGTGACTTCGTAGGGTGAATCAAGATTGGGTCTTGTGTCAGGAAATTCGTGTGATAAAATAAAGCACAAGATGGTATGCCTGAGTAGGACACAAAGGTCATGGGCATAGGGTATCTTGTCTAGATCATGCATATGAAGTTGGTTTTGAGAAAACAACTAGTCTTGTGCTCCTAAATTAAATGTCATGACAATGTGCATATGATAATCATAAATAAAAGTGGGAATGGTCAATGGCCTAAATTGATCCGAAAGTTGTGCGATACAAAAATAGTACAAGAGAACGAATTTGAGTGGGATATGATATATCAAAATGAAGATAATCTTGTCTACTACAAACTCGTGAAGGAAGTTTCCAAAGATTAACATCTCTGATGTTCCAGAAATCAAAGTTACGGAAGAACATTCGTCTATCTAGGATACTCTCTCTAGGGTGTCTACCCAAGTCTTGACGCTGTCTATACAAGGCACTAACTCATCTATATGATACTTATATGGTACCCCTATACTAGGTTACTCATGTCCCTCATCTAACTAGTCAATAAAAATATTGGTGCCTAAACCTATATAACACTTGAAATACTCTGGCTATTGCTACTAGGATACTCCTTTTATTCTGACACCTGGGGCAACTCCTACCTTAACACTTATTAATCACCCTAAGGTTTCTCATCCATATTCAATTATCAACAATTATATACAATACTTCATAACCATACTCTAAACTATTAACACTAATACTCAAGGACACAGACCAGTTGCAAGTCACCAAACCATCACACTACGAAGAACCTATAATGAAATGAGACTCTATAAGGACCTGGACTAAATAACTGAAACTATCCCTACTCCTAAGCTAATTGAGGATGGAACAGAATATATAAGAGAAGTGAAATGATAGGAATGACATGTTATGACCCTTATCAAGATACAATCTGATAATCATACGCGTCTGTCCGAAATCATGTTACTCAGAGTCCTCGCCACGCCAATAAGCAAGGTTGCGATAAACAGTAGATTCCATAACTGTGTATGCACCTCTATAATCATGTCGTCTAGAATCCTCGCCACGCCGACTAGTATAGCTGCGAGAAATTTCAAATCTCATAACCAAGATATGTACATCCGAAGTCAAGTCTCTACGTTTCTGCCACGCCGGCTAATATAGCTGCGATAAACTCCAGGTTCCATAACCAAGTAGACGTTACCTTCCCTGTTATTCCCGTCAACATATGTTATCAGAAAGGTACCATAATTCAGGCCATAAAATTCATCTCGATATAAAAAATCAAATCAGCGATGATCCATCAAAATCAAATTCAATAACAAGGAGCAAGGGTGAAGAGAAACAAGAGGAAATGATTTCAAATTGACGTTTAAAACAAGATTCCCATGGGTCATCACAGGAATCTCTCCAAAGTCCTAAGCGAAGAGATCAATATGGAACATGATAGGATATCATCAAGGAAGGAAAATTTATTTTGAAATGCAAGAAGAGTTTGTCATGGTAATCAAAAGATTGGAATTTTCCTAATATGTGATTGAGTAACTCCTATCATAACTTAGAACCTATATCCTAACAGCAGGCTCGTAACTAGCACTCTAAGGAGCACCATTACGAAATCGCACTAGTTGTGACTCTGACCTGCATGGACCACCATAAAAATGTGGCACGACCCGCACCCTGTTTAGGGGCACGAGCACGTGGGTACGTCCAGCCTACGCCACAGTATCGGTGGTAGAACGCTGTAAAAAGGTCATCTAGAATATATAGAATCTAAGACACAAAATATAACCTGTCATCTCCGCACGGAGGAATATAACCACAACTAAATCACATAATTCTAAGGAAGATAAACACGATGATAAAGATAAAGATAAAGATGAGATAAATAGTCTGAAATAGTACCGAACCACAATCACAAGTTCAGAGACCAAGACATAAAATAATATCCCAAAATAAATACTACAAGTCTCAAAGTATCAAACTGGAATGTAATCAAGACAAAATCTAGGTGAACTAGGTCACTACTGGCGGTACGTCCTCTACGAACACCGGGTCCATAGGCTGGTCCTGGTCGTAGGCTCCATCTATGCCAAACCCGTAGTAGGTCGGACAATCTGCATCTAAATCCTCTGAAAAACAACGGGGGTTATCTGGTCAGGATATGAGCAAGTACAAACGCCAATAGCAGTTCCATGTGAATTGACAAATACTATAAAAGACAATCATAATGAAATACAAGATGGAATATCAAGACTGAATGTAAACGGTACAAGAGAACTGTAAATCATGTCATGTGTGAGATATGTATGATAAAACTGGAATATAAACAATAGAAAATAATCTAAAGTATGATGTAAACATAAATAAAGTGCCATGAGATATTAGAGCGTTATGTGATCGGCTTGGGTCAAGATCAGGCTGTTCCATTTGATAGGCTATGCACAAGTAGTATAATAATGTAGGGATCAGGCTGGCCAAAATGGAAAGCTATGCACAAGTAGTATAAGGTCAGGCTACACCCTACGTGAGGTGAGGGTGGAGCTATGCGCAAGTAATAAACAAGTAAGGGTAATGATCACATAACCTCTAATAACTTCCCCATCCCAGAGTAGTATAATGAATCCAGACATGACAGGTCATGACACGGGATTCAAAGAGCAGGAGGCCAGCCCACTCCCAAATCGATGTCTATACAAGTACAAGAAATAATATCGAACAATGTACTCATATACCAGGTAAACCAGGAATGACATCTCATGACGAGATTCAATGTATACTAGTCTGTGTATCCTCGTGTCGAGAATCAAGTATAACACTACAACTGAATCGGATATAGTAGATATCAAGACAATGAAAACTATCAGAGAATATACTTGTCTGTCGTCCTGAGCTGAGAAAATCGAAACTACCACCCACTCAAAGAGCCACAAACAGTCAAATCGCACATCTGTCTCCTAATGCTGAAACCGATATTACCAACATTCTCAGAATGGTCAAATTAGCTAGAAACGCCTACCCATAAGTCCAATTCTGGACACAGGGGCAAAATGGTAATTTTGGGTCAAAATGGTGTCCGCCGTTGGACCCACTTTGCACCGAAAAACGTGCCAGAATCTAAGGTCTCTAAAGTCATCAAACTATATGTCTACATGTCCAGTTTGACGAGACGAATCCAACAGTATGTCCAATTTTGGATTCCGGTGGGCTGTGCACAAAATCACCCGTTGAGTGGGATTGTGGGTCCGCCAAAATGGCGTCCCGATCAACGATCTCAGAATCGGACCACACATGGCAGACAGGACCAAAAAAATATTTTGAGTCCAATGGCGCAAGTTTCGTCGCAATTTGATGAGTGTGCACAAAGTAATTGACAAATATGCAAAAGGCCGATACGGTAAATTTTTGATGGATACGCATCAAATTTGTCGTGAACGCGCGACCAATTTGAATTCTGTCAAAGTCCACACGACCACGAAGTCGATACGCAACTTTCGATGCTTTCGGTTTGTGACCACGTCGCCCGGATTGACGGGACGGACGGCGTATCGGGACAATTTTACTAAAAATCCACTTTTGAAAATCAGTTTTTTCTCCAACTTCACAAATCAATAACTTTCTGTACAGTACATGAAATTCAGTTTTACAAAAAGGTTTTAAAGCCCTATAGGTTGTCTCCAAGTCTCTTCAGACCGATTTTGAAAAATCACAACACGCTGGTCGTAAATTGGCCACAAAGTTGGGGTTTCGGGACAGTTTTTAAACCCAGAAAATCAAGTTTTTTCTCGATTTTGGAACTCGTTTTTCGTCGCACATGGTGCGAATCGGCACAAACTATTTGAAGAAAATTAAAAGGGGTATATGTTAGGATCATACCGGAAGAAACTGCTCGAAGATTGATCGAGCGTGCGCGGCGAAACGTCGCTCCGAAGTTGGCTCTTCGCTGACAGTTTCTGCACGCGAGTGGGATGCTCGTTGCACTTTTCCGGCGATGGACGGCCACGGACTGGTCGCCGGCGACGTCAGGGTGCACGTTGGGTTGGGGGTGACGGCCAGGGTTTGGGTTTTGTGAAAATCTCTCTCTCTCTCTCTCAATATATATATATATATATATATATATATAAAATATATATATATATATATATATTCGGGTAGAAATACCAAAGGCCGCTCGGGTTCAATCAACAAAAGGGGGGGGGGGGGTGCTCGGTTTAGTAGTAGCTGCTGCTGTGCTTTCTAACGTGGGGGTGGGAGGCGCATGCTTGGGTTGTTTGTTTTTCTTTTCTTTCTTTTCTTTCTTTCTTTCTTTAAGCTAAAGCTAATATATATATATATATTTTATATATATATATATATATTTTATATATATATATATATATATATATATATATATATATATATATATATATATATATATATATATATATACACACACACTTAAATGCATGCATACATACATACATACATACATACATACATACATACATACATACAAATATATATACATATATACATATACTATATATATTTACACGTATACTTATATATTTATTTATATATAATATTTATCCATATATATATATATATATATATATATATATATATATATATATATATTCCAATAAATGAATATTACCCAAGAATATATATATATATATATTTTATATATATATATATATATATATATATATATATATATATATATATATATATATATATATATATATATATATATATATATATATAAAATCAGAATTTATTCA
>JANAVB010035220.1:1450082-1565082 GCA_029216955.1 Iris pallida | reverse complement strand
TTTCCCAGCTACAGGCAATCCCGTTACCTGGGCACGTCTTGGGATCTGTAGCCTGTCGTCGAGTAGGGCACATTTCCAGCACACTGTCATGTGTTGCACCCTTCAAGCTACCTAAGAGTACATTCGTTTCCTGGACGATGTACCCACCTGAATTCAACTCTAATCTTTTAACCCGGGTAACCTGGATGGTCTGCAGGGCTTGTGGCTGTGGAATAATCTCACTGCATCTTGTTAGTAATTAGGCTTGTGACAACCCTAGTTAGTTAAAGTATTAAGCCGTAATTCTTGCTTGGCCGTGAAGTGATTGGACGGAGTCTAACCAGTCTAGTCTTGCCCTGATCCTGTTCCAGATTACTGTATGACCAGAATGCTTGTATTTATTTTACCGATAAATGGTGAGAATTCCAAGTTCTGTTCAGACGAAGGGTTACAACCCTGGTCCTTGTTTGGTTTACGGGTTGTAACCTAGTCATCTGAAAAGTTCCATGGTTATCTCGTCGTATATCATCCTGGTGTATTTTCTTTATTTCCAGTTCTTACTTTATTTTATCTTGTGCTGATTGCTGGTTTTAGTTCTTAAGTGAAGCTTCCTTTGTGGCACTTCCTCTTTCTGGGGTCTGACCCAGCTGGTTTTGTGTTGCCAGATTTCGGAGCAGCTCCAGAGGATCTACCGACCTTTCAGCCAGATGGTGAACACTAGAAGGAATCCTGGCAACGAGTGGGTTATTTTGGCTCTCCCACTCTATTGTGAAAATTATTCTTTTGAGGCGTTTAGCCGACGAGCACCTGTTTAGCTCGATTGCACTTTTACTTATTGTCTGCCTACGGGCTGTAACATGATTAACAGATCCTAGGGTTGATCATGTATGACTTAACTCTTGCTAGTCCTAACATTTTGTAACGACTAGCTTCATGATCAACTGAATATATAATGTTTGGGACGTCTTACTATTGTATATTTAATGATCATACATCTTGTGACTTTTACTTGTTTGTGATTGAGACACTAGGCTTGTTCATGACCTTAAGAGACTGTTGGCTTGTAGATAAACCCTCATGTATCTAGACAGCCGTGACCGTATAGCGAGATAGATTCCATTTTATATACGTAGCTGGCTATGTCTGCCCCCGCTCTCCAGTATTCTGGTTCTGGGGCGTGACATGGTTTAAGTGGTGGCCCATGCAGGTCTTATAAATCAAGATATGTGAGGGTTTACCGAATAGATGTCTCAATCAGTATTCGTCCTTGATCTCTGCTCGTATCTTCTGAATCCCTGGATTCTTGTCCTGATCATATGCTTGTATCGTTGATCTGTCCTGGTCCTTCCTTATTGTTCCCTATATCGTCTTCTTCAGCGGTATTGTTCGTGGTCCTACCGACCAGCAAGGCGGAGCACCTCTCGCGGACCAGCAGCAACCTGGAGATCAAGCCCAACATTCTGGAGTTGCCTCCAGAGTCGTGCCTTCTGGCGGAGAGCCACCGTTTCAGCCAGTTCAGCCTGTAGAACCTGATGATGGCACTTTGGCAGGACTCGTCAGGACCTTGATAGCTTCCCAAGATCGTCGTGGAGATGCCTTGCAACAGGCAGTAACGGATGCTTTGACCCGAGGCGGTCATCCAGGGAACAGCGCGGCCAACAGCTTCAAGCGCTTGAACCCTCCATTCTTCGACGGTAGTGAAGATGCTATCGCAGCAGATGCATGGATTCAGGACACATAGGTGATTCTAGAAGCAGCCAGGACCCCAGAGAACGAGAAGGTAGCCGTGGTGCGCCAGCAGTTGTTAGATCTTGCCCGCAGCTGGTGGGCAGCACAGGCCGTTGGATTAGTAGCACCCATTGCTTGGACAGTATTCAGAGAGAGATTCCAGACCAAGTATTTCGATGCCGTGGCTCGGTATGATCTGCAGACGAGGTTTACCAATCTGAAGCAAGGAGGCAGGACGATCGACGGATATGCGGCCGAGTTTTCCAGACTCAGTCGGTTTGCTCCCACTTTGGTAGCAACCGAGTATGATAGAGCCCAGCGATTCCAGCAGGGACTTCACCTGGAGGTCTTGTTGGCAGTTGAGCAGTTTGAGCATCAGACTTTTGATGCAGTCTTGAGAGCAGCCCGGAGGCATGAGTATACCTCCCAGAGGATTGTAGATAGGGCCGGAGGTCGAAAGAGATCTCACGGCCAGATGAATCAGTCTTCAGCCCCAGCCCCAGCAGCCAGGGCTTTGACTATTGGAGCTCCGAGGTGAGCGGCCTCAGTAACGTCGGTTCAGCATTCAACTCCGACGCACCCTCAGCAGCAGAAGCAGAAGCAATCTTTCGCAGTGGGTTGTTCCCATTGTGGGAAGCCAGGCCATGTGGTGGCAGAATGTCACAGGGCACAGGGATTGTGTCTGGCTTGTGGAGCACCAGACCATAGGGTTGGATCCTGCCCGAATAGGGGTGGTTCATCTTCGTCCAACATTTTTAGCTCTTCGGTGAGAGGACCAGCTCCGGTCCAGTAGCAGCAGTATCCATTGTCGAGGCCCTTGCCGCCTCAGACCCAAATGTTCCAGCAGCAGAACCCCCAGCAGTATGCACAAGTCCAAGCCCAGAGTCAGAGCAGGCAACGAGGATTTCAGCAGAGGGGACCAGCACCCCGAGGGCACGGTCAGGCTATGGTGATGACCGAGGAGGAAGGATTGGCACCAGAAGAGGTAGTGGCAGGTATTATTCTCGTCAACTCCTTTCCAGCTTCAGCTTTATTTGATTCTGGTACATCGCATTCATTTATGTCTGCACGATTCGCGACACGGGTAGGATTGGAGTCCGAGTCATTATCAGTAAGGCTTAATATACTTACTGGTAACGGACTTGTGGGTGTAGATAGAGTGTTTTTCTCGTGTCAGATCGTAGTTAGCGGTAGAGAATTCTTCGCTAGATTGATAGAATTCCCGATGGCCGATTATGATGTGGTCCTAGGGATGGATTGGTTGAGGAACCAGTATGCTAGGATAGACTGCCACATTGGCAGGGTTGTTTTTAGCATTCCATGCGAGCCGGAGTTTTCTTTCTTCCGAGGCAAAGTTGAGTCATCTCCTTCAGTATTGCGGATGGCAGTAGCAGCAGTTCAGTTGCCCGGGATAGTCGAGGAGTTTCCAGATGTTTTTCCAGAAGAACTTCCAGGTATGCCTTCGGAGCGGGAGATCGAGTTCACTATAGACTTGATTCCTGGGACAGCCCCAGTGTCAGAGAGAGTCTACAGGATGGCGCCGTCAGAGTTGGAGATATTGTACAAGATGATTGAAGAACTCAGAACCAAGGGATTCATTCGTGCTAGTGGATCGCCTTAGGGAGCCCCGATGCTTCTTATAAAAAGAAGGATGGTACGTCCAGGTTATGTGTTGATTATCGTACCTTGAACTCAGTGACAATCAAGAACAGATACCCTCTTCCGAGGATAGATGACTTGTTCGATCAACTCAAGGGGGCTTCAGTATTCTCGAAGATTGATTTGCGCTCAGGTTATCTTCAGATCAGGGTCAGAGAGCAGGACATCCCGAAGACAGCTTTTAGATCGAGATATGGGCATTGGGAATTCCTTGTTATGCCTTTTGGAGCAACCAATGCGCCGATAGTATTCATGGACCTCATGAATCGCATCTTCATGCCTTACTTGGATCAGTTTGTGATTGTGTTCTTGGATGACATTCTGGTCTACAGCAAGAGTGAAGCGGAGCATGAGCAACATCTCCGTATAGTTCTTCAGATCCTCAGAGAGCACCAATTATATGCCAAGTTCAGTAAATGTGAGTTCTGGCTCGATCGTATTTCGTACTTGGGTCATATCATCACTCGAGGAGGAGTAGAAGTGGATCTCTAGAAGATTGTGGCTATTGAGTCGTGGCCAGTGCCCAGCACAGTTGTAGAGGTTCGCAGTTTTTTTTGGATTGGCCGGCTACTACCGGCGGTTTGTTTCGGATTTTGCTCGAATTTCAGCGCCATTGACGCAGTTGACCCGCAAGGATGCACAGTTTGCTTGGACAGCAGAGTGTCAGAGTTCTTTTGAGCAGTTGAAGCGAGGCCTGATAACAGCTCCTATTCTTACGTTTCCAGATGGGACCGAAGGATTTTCAGTGTACTGTGATGCTTCAGGCAGAGGTTTAGGATGTGTTCTGATACAGCATGGGAAGGTAATAGCTTATGCGTCACGATAACTTCGTGATCATGAGAGGAATTATCCAACCCATAAATTGGAGCTGAAAGCAGTGGTGTTTACACTTAAGTTGTGGAGGCACTACTTGTATGGAGACAGGATGGAAATTTTCACCGACCACAAGAGCCTGAAGTATGCTTTCACCCAGAAGGATCTTAACATGCGTCAGAGAAGGTGGCTGGAGCTTCTTGTGGATTATGATGTCAGCTTGCAGTATCATCCCGGGAAAGCCAACGTCGTTGCAGATGCATTGAGCAGGAGAGCCGGAGCTTATTTTCTAACAGTGCAACCAGAGCTGTTAGCAGATCTTCAGAAGATGGGTATTGAAGTTGTTCTTCCTTCCAGTATGGCCTTGATGGCCAGTATGCAAGTTCAATCCACTATAGTCGAGAGGATCCGGATGGCGCAGTCGGCCGATTCCAAGCTTCCGCGACTCAGAGCAGAGTGTGAGGCAGGACGAAGACCAGAGTTATGCATTCATGAGGATGGTACACTTCGACATGGTAAGCGTCTTTGAGTACCCAGCAGAGATATCCGGCAGGAGATCATGTCAGAAGCGCACAGTTCGCAGTATTCCATCCATCCCGGTAGTACGAAGATGTACCGTGATATCCGGCAGTATTTCTGGTGGAATGGCATGAAGCGAGAGATAGCTCGGTTTGTCTCTCGGTGTTTGGTTTGCCAACAAGTTAAAGCTGAACATCAGAGGCCTGCTGGACTTCTTCAGCCCTTACCGATCCCAGAATGGAAGTGGGAGCATGTGACCATGGATTTCGTGACTGGACTACCTAGATCCCCAGCTGGTAGAGATGCTATCTGGGTTATAGTTGACAGGCTCACGAAGGTGGCTCACTTTCTTCCATTCAGAGTTGGTCAGTCGACGGCTCAGTTAGCAGAGATGTACCTCAGGCAGATTGTCAGATTGCACGAAGTGCCAGTCAGTATCACCTCAGACCGAGATTCAAGATTTATGTCGTACTTCTGGCATAGCTTGCAAGAGAGTTTGGGAACTCATCTCCAGTTCAGTTCAGCATATCACCCGCAGACAGATGGCCAGTCAGAGCGCACGATCCAGACTCTTGAAGACATGTTGCGGTCTTGCACACTTGACTTCGGTGGTTCATGGGAAGATCACTTGCACCTGGTAGAATTTTCGTACAACAACAGTTTCCAGGCCAGTATCCAGATGGCACCGTTCGAGGCACTGTATGGTAAGAAGTGCAGATCCCCGCTAGCCTGGGATGATGTTGGAGAGAGACAGATGCTCGGTCCAGAAATGATTGCCCAGACAGTTGAAGTGGTCAGGCGAGTCAGAGATCATCTTCGAGTTGCCCAAGATCGCCAGCGCCATTGGGCCGATTCTCATCGGCGCCCTCTCGAGTTTTTGGTCGGCGATCATGTATTCCTGAGGATTTCGCCTAACCGTGGCGTCATTCGTTTCGACGTACGGGGCAAGCTTAGTCCTAGGTATATAGGACCGTTTGACATTCTGGAGCGAGTAGGAGATGTATCCTATCGTCTCGCTCTTCCACCGTCGCTAAGCGAGGTACATGACGTGTTCCATGTATCCCAATTACGACGGTATATCCCAGACCCGAGCCACATCCTGGACCATTCGAAATTGGTTGTTGGTACCAACCTTTTGTATGAGGAGAGGCCCGTGTCTATATTGGACCGAAGAGAGTAGATCCTCAAGAACAAGACTATCAAGTTAGTCCGAGTTGCTTGGGGTCATCACTCTTTGGGAGAGTCAACGTGGGAGCGTGAGGATGATATCCGATCGCGATATCTCGACTTGTTTGACTCGTGAGGTATAAAGTCTTTCTTATTCCTCATGTCTTCGATTCCTTGCTTAAATGAGTGATTGTATGCCTAGTTATAGCTTGCATGTGATTAATGTAGCTTGTCATTGCTCCTCTACCCTCTTGATTAAATTTTGAGGACGAAATTCTTTTAAGGTGGGTAGATTTGTAATGCCTGTGGTTCGTATTACGTATTTCTGGAATACGTGTACGTATTTATTCTTGTATTGCATGATTCCTTGTTTAGTTTTATTCATGGCTTGGCTTGGTTTATTCTTGGCCCGGGTTGGCTTGGTTCGGTTGGGATTATTTTGGTTCATCATGAACCATGGATAAACCCCCTACCTACCACCACCTTTGATATTTATTGCCATTTCTTCTTTCTCTCTCTTCATTACTCATCTTCTTCTTCCCCATTACTCCCTTCACCTACCAAAGAGAGGGAGAGAGAGGTCTAGGCAAGTGGAACTTGCTTCCACAAGAGAGCTCATTTTTTATTGTTCTATTAGCTTCTTCTCATGTTTCTAAGACACATTAGAACTTGTCATTTTCCATTTTGAGGCTTTAATTTTGTAGATCTAGAAATTGGTTATTTTTGGATTTTGATGGTTTTGATCTATCAAACTTCTTTGTTTTCAAGTTTTGATGGTTCCATGTTGTAGAGAATTTTATTCTACCCAATTTTGACCTTTGAAAAGTTGGATTTGGACTTATTTTGACCAAGTTATGGACTTTTGAAGTTTTGGGTTCAACCATGGAGTTCCTGCTGATTTAGAGAAGACAGTGAGCAGTGCACGAGCTTTTTAGCTTGTGCCACTGAGCTGTGCGCACTCTTTAGCGCAGCGCAGTCGACCCCATACGCTCGCTTGCTTGACAAGGAGTCGTATGGACCCCATACGCTGCCTTTTGGGAGCGTATGACTCGCATACGCTCGCTTGCTTGACAAGGAGACGTACGGACCCCATACGCTGCCTTTTGGGAGCGAATGACTCGCATACGCTCGCTTGCTTGACAAGGAGTCGTATGGACCCCATACGCTGCCTTTTGGGAGCGTATGACTCGCATACGCTCGCTTGCTTGACAAGGAGTCGTATGGAGTACATACACTGCCTTTTGGAGGCGTATGACTCGCATACGCTCGCTTGCTTGACAAGGAGTCGTATGGAGTACATATGCTGCCTTTTGGAGGCGTATGACTCGCATACGCTCGCTTGCTTGACGAGGAGTCGTATTGAGTACATACGCTGCCTTTTGGAAGCGTATGACTTGCATACGCTGACTTGAGCGTAGCCTGACTTGAGCGTAGCCTGACCTGAGCGTAGCTTGACCTGAGCGTAGCCTGATTACCCTGGATCTTCTATAGCCTTGTATATTGATATTTTATTAGATATTTAACGTCCATTTTATATCCTTACGCCTTTTGTCATGTGTAATATGTTTGGAAAGGATAACTGAGCCTGACACGATAGTGACCCGTAGTGGTGCACTCCTGACATGAGTAACATGACATGACCTGTTAGTGGCCCATCGTGGCGCACTCCTGACTAGTACACTTGACCTGATAACCTGACATGTTATATCTTGATAAGCTGTTGCGACGGCTACCTGACATGACAAGACCTGTATAATAACCTGGACACCGTGGGTGATTGTGCTCGTATAAATAAACCAGTCCTGTCTTGCATCATGTCTAGGATGGGACTCCTGAGTACCATGGTCAGGAGTACCTATTGAAATGAACTAAGGACTAATAACTAGATTAATACATTAGTCATGAAGAGATTTTCCAGCTACAGGCAATCCCGTTACCTGGGCACGCCTTGGGATCTGTAGCCTGCCGTCGAGTAGGGCACATTTCCAGCACACTGTCATGTGTTGCACCCTTCAAGCTACCTAAGGGTACATTCGTTTCCTGGACGATGTACCCACCTGAATTCAACTCTAATCTTTTAACTCGGGTAACCTGGATGGTCTGCAGGGCTTGTGGCTGTGGAATAATCTCACTGCATCTTGTTAGTAATTAGGCTTGTGACAACCCTAGTTAGTTAAAGTATCAAGCCGTAATTCTTGCTTGGCCGTGAAGTGATTGGACGGAGTCTAACCAGTCTAGTCTTGCCCTGATCCTGTTCCAGATTACTGCATGACCAGAATGCTTGCATATTTTTTACCGATAAATGGTGAGAATTCCAAGTTCTGTTCAGACGAAGGGTTACAACCCTGGTCCTTGTTTGGTTTACGGGTTGTAACCTAGTTATCTGAAAAGTTCCATGGTTATCTCGTCGTATATCATCCTGGTGTATTTTCTTTATTTCCAGTTCTTACTTTATTTTATCTTGTGCTGATTGCTGGTTTTAGTTCTTAAGTGAAGCTTCCTTTGTGGCACTTGCTCTTTCTGGGGTCTGACCCAGCTGGTTTTGTGTGGCCAGATTTCGGAGCAGCTCCAGAGGACTACCGACCTTCCAGCCAGATGGTGAACACTAGAAGGAATCCTGGCAACGAGTGGGTTATTTTGGCTCTCCCACTCTATTGTGAAAATTATTCTTTTGAGGCGTTTAGCCGACGAGCACCTGTTTAGCTCGATTGCACTTTTACTTATTGTCTGCCTACGGGCTGTAACATGATTAACAGATCCTAGGGTTGATCATGTATGACTTAACTCTTGCTAGTCCTGACATTTTGTAACGACTAGCTTCATGATCAACTGAATATGTAATGTTTGGGACGCCTTACTATTGTATATTTAATGATCATACATCTTGTGACTTTTACTTACTTGTTTGTGATTGAGACACTAGGCTTGTTCATGACCTTAAGAGACTGTTGGCTTGTAGATTAACCCTCATGTATCTAGACAGCCGTGACCGTATAGCGAGATGGATTCCATTTCATATACGTAGCTGGCTATGTCTGCCCCCGCTCTCCAGTATTCTGGTTCTGGGGCGTGACATATATATATATATATATATATATATATATATATATATATATATATATATATATATATATATGAATACACACACACACATGAATATACACATCTCCAACACCACCACTACCACCACACACACACATGCACATATACTCCTAAATAACCCAAAACCTTATCCGAATACCCAATCCTTGTAATTCTACCCTATAGGGCCTAGACACGTGCCCCACACAAGCAATCTAACTCGTGCATACGAGCGGAAACGAGAAACGAGGCCCGAATGGCCAAATGGCCATTCTAGCGACTCTAGGGTGTCTGATTCACGATACCGCATGATACGGACACCAAACCTATCTGGATTCGACGCAAACTCTACCCACGAGTTCTAAATAATAATTAGAACCTATTCTATACTAACTTGCCGATTCTAGTGTCGGTACAAAAAGTCACCCGTGTGTTGGAACCCGAAAACTCCGAAAAAGTCTATTTTTTATGATTTCACGCAAAACGACCCCACGTATCCAAATATGGATACGTACCTAACCTCATCTCACCCCAACTAACCTAATTAGGTCTAATTAGGCAAGGAGTAACACCCAAATATGTCAATTTAGGATTTTTCCCAAAATTGGCACTAAACCTAGCCCGAAAGTCCCTAATTGAGTCCAATGGATTCCAGACCTCTTCTAATGGGTTGTCCTACGCCTCGGGTATCCTCTAATATGCAAATGGCACTAAATAAAAGTAATTACAAAGGCTATAGTGAGGGTTTACCTCTTGGGAGTTGGAATCCCAAGGAAAAGCCCTAAATTCACCCCTTTTTAGGTCTAAGCACAAGATCTATGCTCCTACCACCACCAAGCTAGATATACCTAGATCAAAATCACAAACGAGAGATAAACAAAGGTTAACACCAAGATTAGAGATAGATCTAGAGAAATGGAAGAGATTGGAAGAGATTTGACTTACTTTTGAGCCTAAAATCCAAAGGGAAAAGAAAGGGATCTTTGTAAAATGAGAGAAAGAAAGAGAGAAAGTTTTTGTTGAAATGGGAAGAAGAGATGGGGTGAGCTGCTGGACAGCCACTCTTGGAGGGTGTTTGGGCATTGTGCAATGTCATAAATGCCCTCCAAGTCAAGGAATAGAAGGGTTTTGAGTTGGGGTCAAAATGGTAAATTAAAAACTCCTGATTTCAAGTTCTAAATCCAAATTCCAATTCTAATCCCACTAAAATCAAATAGGATTAGTTAAAAAAATAAATATTTGGGTTTGGTCATTACAAATTGGTCGGGTCCAATTGTGTGCAAAACTGACCCGGGTCACTACACAAGTCGAAATGAGACAAAACCCAAACCCGATCAAATAAAACCCCAAAATACAATATTAAAACTTAAAAATTCCCAAAAATATTAAAATATAAAAAATGACCAAAATCACAATACATTAATTTAAATATTATTACAATAATATAAAATTTTACTAATTAATCAAAATCCTAAATAATTCAAAAGTCACAAAATGACCAAAATATCCTTAGACTAAAAAGTGATAATTAGCTAATCTAGTCACATGGGTTAGGCCTCCATGGTCATGGTTAGTCTCTAGGCTAAGCAGCTCTAAGGTTACACTAGCCAAAGAACAAAATCACAAAACACTAATTTAATTAAATTAAAATAATCAAAATCACCAATAAATTAATAACATGATTTAAACTTATTATTAAATAATCAATTTTACAAAAGTTCAAAATTATCCTTATTTTTGAAAACAGCCTTAGAAAAATTTTGTCCTCGAAATTCAAATTGGTTGTACTTTTCTCTAGGTCAAGCCCCCAACAAACAAAGTCTACTAAATTTTATCCAAAATTATATAACATGTAATTCTAGGAAATATGAACAAACATGCAAGGTTATAGTCTCTAAAGTATCATGTTATTACAGTCTTCATAGTGGTATTCTATTTATCTAGCATGATCATCACATATACAAACTAAATGTACTAAGAAAACAATCATCAATCAATGGGTGGAAAGAAACAGGTAAAAGGAAGGAACAAGACCTAACCTCCCAATCCATCGCCTGCAGGGTGGGTCTCCTCGGCAGCCATCAAAAAAGCCCTACCCTGGCAGGGTATATCTCGCTACTGGTGTGGGACATGATGCGGTACCGCAGGTGGCCTAACCCTGAGCTGCACCAGTAATACGATGGCTCACGGGACAATCTCTCATCTGATGTCCCGCTTCACCGTAATAGAGGTACATCTCCAGCCTCTTTCTGCAAACCTCCCAGATATGACCGGGCTTCCTACAGAAGTTGTAATATTGGCCATTCTGCACCTGCCTTTGCTGATGGTACTGTACCTACTGAACTGGTGCCCTAGCCTGAAACTGCAACTGGTGCTGCAAAAAAGATTGATGCTGTAGCTGAGGACGTTCAGCAGCCCCCGCATTGCTAGTAGCCCCCGAGAATAGATCACGGTCCCTCTTGGGCTTTAAGCCCCACTCCCGCTCTACCTTGTGGGCCTCCGTAAAGATCTCAGTGTAAGTCGCATAGAAAGATGGGATAAGGATCTTGATATCCCAGATCTATCCCTCTCTGAAATGGCTCACTCTGATCTCTGGGTCGCGAACCATATACTCCGCATATCGGCTCAGATGACCAAACTCGACGGCGTACTCCTCAACAGACAAGCCGCCCTGGTGTAGGTTCTGAAACTGACTCGCCAAGTTGATCTTGTCCGTAGGAGAAAAGAACTTCTCCTTGAAGAGAACCTTGAACTAAGCCCAGGTATGGCCCTCCCCAGCAAGAGCGGGCTCGTTCCTGAACCAGGTACGGGTGATGTCCAACAACTGTAGCCCTACCGCCTAGACCTTCATGTCATCTGCTAGACGGAAAGCCCTCATCTGTCGCTCGATGTCCTCGACCCAGTCGTCAACATAAACTACACCTTTAGTCCCGTCGAAATCACGAGGCCCCAGTTTCTTAAAGGCTTGGATGTCGCCCGGCCTCGGCTGCGCTCCATGATACGGAGCCCTCTGCTCCACGGCTGCTAAAGCCAACTGATGGGCATCCTCCATGTCTTGATGCATCACGTCGATCTGTCTCTGCTGTGCCTCAGACTGGGTCCTCTGGGTCTCCAACATTTGCTGGAAGAAAGCAAGCATCTGTCCCATGTCTGTAGACAGAGGGGGCGGAGGAGGAAGAACATCTGCAACTGACGGAGGAGTCCGCTGTGCAGGAGGAGGAAGAGTACCCACGTCAATAATTGTTACTGTGGCAGGAACAGTCATAGCAACCTCCGGGACAGTCCTCGAAATTGGTGGAGGTACGCCTCCAAAAGCTGCTGTCGATGCGCCGACTGCGACAGAAGTGACTGGATCAGGTCCGCGAGATATAGCAGACCTCTACATATCCGTGGCCTCAGGATGCTGTGATCTTGTCTGCACCATCCTGAATATAGATTGAAAGAAGCAAATCAATATGGCACAAGAAAAATTATATCAAAGAGGACAGTTAGAATGCAATAATCAATATAAAAAAGGACAGTTAAAAGATCAGCAAGTGGAAGTTTTTTCCTATTTTGTGATTGAGTAAACTTAGCCTACAGCCTATCCTAGATACGTACCATAGGCTCGTAACAGCACTCTAAATCGAGCACCACTACGACATCGCACTAATTATGACTTCAGACCTGTATGGGCCACCACTAAAAATGTGTCACGACCCACACTCGAAGTAAGGGCATGAGTGTGTGACAACGTCCCAGCCTACGCCACAGAAATAACGTAGAACGCTGTCTAGGTCTACTATCTAACAACAATTATAATATCAAAACCTATCGAGAACGGTCAACTCCGAATGGAGGACAAGCAATGACAATATAATATACTCAATCACAAACTCTAAGAAATATAGATGATACCGAAAGATAAAGACAACAAGATATGAAATATCATCCTGAAAATCCAACACAAAAATAATACAAGTCTAGAGTCAACAATCTCTAATACAAATACTAAAATAATAACAAGCCAAAATGTAATCTGGAGACAAAGTCCAGTACTAAACTAAACCAGCTAAACTATACTAAGCCTCATCAGCTGGAGCTAACCCCTGCTGCACTAGGGTCTTCAAGTCTATACCAACCACGTCATGAGGACCATAGTAGGTAGGACACTCGTCCTCGCCATAATCTGTAAAATTTTGTCAACATATCCAGTCAGGATGGAACGAGCACAAATCTTAAATAACAGTTCTAGTTAGACGATATTAAAAATATTATAGTAAATAGAGAGAATATACAAGGTAAAATAATATGTACATGAATCATGGTAAGGCATATCAAGACTGTAACTGAATGTAAGAACAAAAAATAGTATATATCATGTACAAAAAAATCTGGAACTATATCTATGTGAGTTTAGTATTAGTTTCAACATGTGATCGGCTTGGGTTGCACAGGAGAAAAAGGCTTGGCTAGTCATACGTGAAGTGTATGGCTAACACTCTCCGAAAACATGAATCACATGAGGAATAATGATCACATATCTATCCTAAGTACCCCCATCTCCGACCAGTAAAGTGGATCCAGTAATGACATGTCATGGCACATGATTCTCTGAGGTGGTAGCGAGCCTTCGCAGGAATTTTCCAAAAATTTACAAATTCGTTTAATTTTTTATTTTATTCGTTGAACTCAAATTTGATCGATAATTCATCGATTTGGTCACGATTATCCATAACAACGACTTTGGAGTTTCTCTATATTGGTTTATCTGGGAATCATTAGATGTTATGGATCTGAACAACATATCTCTTCGAACCAATATGACTATAGCTTTTGACCTATTTTGTGCCAACATGATCAAGTCATAAACAATTGGAACTATTTGAGGCAAGTACACTATTGTTTTATGTGCTTCTTACATTATAATGCTATATTTTACTGTGTTACATTAAGTATCCAGATTGTTATACGATCGTGACATGATAGGCTTGATTATATAATTGCTCGTTTATTGACTCTTTAGTAAGTCGAGAGGGGAAATATTCGGTAGGTATGTGAACAAACCCAAATACTGTTACTGAATGATAGCTAAGTCATACACCTCACGTATGGGTTAGCCGTACCAATATTGAATGATAGCCATCGTATGATATGTCGTATTAGCCAAGCCGTTTACATGTCAAAAAGTATTTCAAACACACTGTCTGTTTATTATATATGTTCATTGCTAGTTGTCTTGTTCATCCATGTTCTTGCTAGTTGTTTCTTGTACATATTTATTATTTTTAGTTTATCTACTTGTTTCTCTATTTTTTACGACATCTCTACTGTCTAGCTTATTTTGTATTAAGTTACATTAAGTGCAGTAGGGTTGTACTTTGCTTCTTTCCTGACTGGATCGTTGCAGGTGACTAGTCATGCTTTCTACTTTTACTCTATGGACTATACGGAGGGAGATAGAGATCATGGAGGCCGACCTTAGATTCTAGCTAGATTAGTTTGTTTCTTTTATTTTAATATTTAGCGGTTATGTTTCCAAAAATTATTTTGTTGTATTATTGGATTTGTAAATAAAATATTTATTGTAAATGAGCATTAGATGTGAATTATTGTATTTGAGTTGACATTGAGACCAAGACAGTGTACTACCACCGATGCTGTGGTGTAGGCTGTACTTGGCTACGAACTCGTATCTAAAAAGCGGGTGCGGATCGTGACAAATGGCTGCAGTGCGGGCTACTACGCCATAGTAGGTTATCAAAAATTCTCTCAACTGTTATCTATAGAATTTTAAAGGAGCACCTTGATAATTCAAATTCAAGCAAGCTTTCTATCCACTAAAGGATTCAATCACAAAGAAAAGGAATCGACATAGTATATGTTCTTGATTATTAATAGGAAGAAAGGAACCATAAGGATGGATTAAGCCAAGAGGGTATCTGCTTTCCAACTATCCTATGATATTCAAGGATCGAGGGTAAAAGCTTATAAACACCGAAGTGATTAAAGAGCTGACCAGATATAGTAAGGCTCCACAGAACGGGATAAAATATTCTCGGTCCCTGGAAGTAACTTAGGAGATATGAGCCTATTTGAAAATAATTCCATAGGAGTTTTAAGAATTCTCTAAGTTGAAGCTAGCCTCATGAGCTCTATGGTTCCAAAAGAATTTGGCTTGTGTCAAATAAAGTGATTAGAAATGGTTTATAGGGTTTGATACACTAGTCATAGGAATATCATGGAAATACTGGAATGGAATAAATATTAAATATGGCTAAACAATTGAGTTGAAACTCTAAATGGGGAATGGATAGAGATAAGGAAGGTTTGAAATAGTTTTGCGAAAGGACCTGACCTGAATCTCTAAATAGGAATAAATTCTAAAGGATGCTAGAACCTGATAATGATGGGAAGGAAGACAATCCCCAAAATTCATGAGATTATAACCACCGCTTTGTAAGAAACACTAAGAAATACAGAAAATTTAGAAGCTAATATACACAATCACATAATCGGCGTATGCTGTGATAAATTTCCCATTTCACAGGCTCCCAATGGTACTCTAGTCCTAAGCAACATTAGATAGACCTGCATGGGCCACCACAAAAATATGTCACAACTCGCTCCCGAATAATTGGGTATGAATTGAGTCATGCTCGGTCGATATTGTTATTGACAGTGGTAGTCAGCCGTCTAGTCTAGTCATCATCCAATAATCATATGTCTTATCATAGCATATATCACGAATATCTACTACTATCCATCACAGTTCACTATATACACAGTTATTACAGCCTTTTACATAAATATCTAGGTATAAAATCGATAAAGATAAAAGTCTAACTAAGTCTACTACATATCATCAATCTCAATACATCCAATCAAATTCTATACATGCATCTACATCTCGGGAATATAGTCCCGGTCCTAACGAGCATCCGGAGTAGGCTCGCTGCTAGGTCCATCTGCTGGCCATAACTCTCTAAGGGATCAATCTCACCTGTAATCAACGATCTAGTCATTATGGAGCACAACATAAAGTAACTCAATAATACTTACCTACATGATATCCAGGAAATAGGTAAAGCAAAAGTAAGTAAATGACATGTAATATGAGAAATGAACATAGTATGCACTAGCTACATGAAAATATGTAATTGGACATCATTAACATGTGAAAACTAATATGTATCAAGCATATTAAATAAATAATATGTTATCAGTCACGCAAAAATCAGGCATGTCTAATGACAATGCTATCAATCATGCAATAATCAGGCATGTTTGATGACAATGCTATCAGTCACGCATGTAATGGACATCAGGCATATAATAATATACTATCAAGCATGAGTTGTCCAATATTAGTCTATAACATGTTTTAGAATGTCTCCCACCCGATACGAGAATCATGCAAGCAAGTGAAGCAAGTACAACAAGTATCATGACGACAAGTGTGTGTGCTCATGCATGCAAGTGGCAGTAAAATCGAGATACATGTACTTTCCTTTTTAGGAGATAATTGCCAATGTCTCTAGGTCACTTAGGAATAGAAAAATAGAATTAGGTAATATTCTAAAATCATTCATTCCTTAGCCAAAACTAGCCCATCAATAATATAACAGATAGGAAACGACTAAATCTTTTATTTTAGAGAAGATGGAATTATAGGTTTCTAGGTCAATTTTAGGTCATGGAAGCCAAACTAGGTCAATATCATACTTCTAAGGTCAAACTAGATCAAATTACCTAAATGGTTGACTTTTATAGTCAAATAGTTAATACTAGTCAATACTAGGTCATACTTAGGTTTCTAGGCTATAATAATAAGTTTATAGTAGATATTACCCTAATATATACTTCTACATATACTTTTAGCAATACCTTGGCCTATAGCTATTTATCTTATCTTATATCACGGTATCTTAATCCGTATCACACATTTACCTAATACCTTAGCCTATATCTTAAATACCTTAACTATTAGTCAATATGTTAGTTCTAGGATCAATACGTTGACTAAACTAGATTTTCTAGTCCATATCTAGCCAATACCTTATTTCTAGGTCTATACCTTGAAAATTAGCCATACTACCTAATATTACCATGTATTAATACATATATCTTACATCTCTATTGGTTACCTACTATCTAGGATTACCTTAGCCAATTTACCTTTTATATATCTATGGGTGTACCCAATGCCTATTACATATACCATTATCTTTATCTATCCATAACATATACGAGTACACCTTTTTACCAATATCTAAACATTTATCTTTTACCTATATAATATACATATATCCTACTATAGACCTATATTCCTAACCATTTACCCATTACCTTAGCTATGAACTCACTTACCTTGACCAATAGCTATATGCTATTCTCAAGGGATTATCTTAATTATCTATATGCATACATATCAGTATACCATATATATATTGGGTATGAGTGAGTCCATGTGCATATAGATACTATGGGTAAATTATGCTTACTGTACCCTACCAATCATACACACATGGACTCACTCATCCTACTCTTGGCACTTGATATCTTGATATTATCCATTACCTAGTTCTAATACCCAATATCTTAGTATCTTAACCAATACCTTATCCTCTTAGATACTTACCAAACTAACTCTAATACTAATATTTGATACCAAATATGATACCATACTCAAGCCCCGATACTCACCCTTATTCATGATACTTGAGTGTCACAATACCAGTATCCTCATGATATCCAAGTATCACACTACTACCTTACCCCAAACTCTAATACCTTGACACGTAACTTATCTATACTTGGCTCATTTGATAACCACTTATATTAATACTAACACACACTAACTAACATATAATACCTAACAATAATATATATGCACTAAATCATACATATACTTGACAACCTATGATACCTACACTCACATGATATCCATACTACCTAGGCTCATAGGATACACAAAATGCCTATGTCGTATAGTCAATTCACTACTTTAGATCAATACTGCACCTATTAGATCTATTCAATAAATTCCAGGTTAAAGTATGTTGTAACCCTTCGTATTAGCTTTCCAAAACATTAGACGAATCACATTTTCACCTCCGGAAGCTCCCAAAATCGCAAAACACCGAAACACGTTCGTCTTTCGGACACCTGACTCTCAAACCATTTTATAAAAAGTTCTAGAACGAACTTGGCCTATATATATATATATGTATATATATATTGAAAAACCTCACAATTTTATTCAAAAGAAGGCGTAAAAGGTCGAACCATTACAAGTATACTATGAGACGCAAAGTGTCGATGCCTATACACGTATACTGACAAAAAAGAGAGAAACTAGAAATAAAACGGCTAAGCCGAGGATAGGAGGGATTTTCAGAAAGCCTCCTGGCCGTGCCTACAAAGGGGTCTCCATTTGTGGCATTGACGAATGGTCTCCCAAATAAGTTGGTCTGTACTGTATTGGTGGCCTTTGTATCTCGCCTTATTTCGATTCTTCCAGATAACCCACGTGGCGATCGCAGCGACGATCTGGTGGCCATGGGACGCTGAAGCCCAGGTGGCCATGAGATGGTGGAAGTTGTCGCCTCCGTGAGGCAATCTGCAATGCTGGAAGAGAGCTTTCCAGACCTTGACCGATAGGTCCTCCTGATTGAGGATATGGTCGGCTGTTTTCGATTGTCGATCGGAGCAGCATGTGCACGTAGAGGCAAGGCTGAATCCAATTCTATTGAGATTGTCGTCAGTGGAGAGGATATTGCGTAGGGCTCTCCAAATGAGGAAAAACCACTTCTTCGGGATATACGTCTGCCAGAATGGGGCAAAGGTAGGAGACAGCACCGCGTTTCTCCGAATAATGCTTCTAGCCGACTTAACTGAGAAGGTGCCAGCTCCTTCGGGCGCCCACACGAGCTTATCTGCGTCCGGTTCGATCCTCAAACCGCTACAACGAATGTAATCGGATGCTTCGATCCCAGCCCATGACCTGATTTTGATACAGTTCCATGTATTATTAGGAGGGTCCCATAGGTCCTTGATAGTGTTGTTCCTAGGAGCCGCCGGAGTGTTGGAAAGTAAGAAATTACCAACCTAGCGTTCCAGGAATGGGAATGCTTCCGCTACGCCTACGTTAAGGCGAATTGTCGGTTCGATGCGGGACCGCCCATGAAGGATGCGCCGCCAGGCTGCAGAAGATTTGCTGTTAGCGATGGCCGTGGACGAGTAGATATGCTTGAAGTAACTGGCCTTCATGAATCTGGACCATAAGTTCTTACTGGTGCACAGCGTCCACCATAATTTCATCGAGAAAGCGTTAACAATATGGGAAAGTTTGGTAAATCCCAGACCCTCCTCTCCGGTGGGATGAGCCATGGTGTCCCAGCTGGCCCAATGGTGCTTTTCGTGGCCGCTGCTGTGACCCCAGATAAAATTGCTGAATATGCTCTCGATGTAGGATAGGGCTTTCTTGGGGGGAGCACGCTGCCAGGGTGTAGATGGTAATAGAGGTGAGGACGTAATTTATGAGGATGATCTTGCCTCCATGTGATTAGGTGGCATTATGCCAGCCCTCAAGCTTCTTCCTGATGCGATTGGTCAGGTTCTCGAAGATCCCAACGTTGGATTTCCCGTACACCGAGGGAACCCAAGGTAGAAGAATGGAGGGTGCTTGATGGGGAATGATGTGGTGGTTGATATGATAGCCACTTTCTCTCTCTTGATGTTGTGTTGGGTGTAGATAACACTCTTGTCCGGGTTGATCTTCTGTCCAGAGCATCTTTCATAGGTCTGAAGCGTATTATGGACGACTTCCACCGATCCTGCGTCTTCAGATGAGAATATAAGGATATTGTCAGCGAAGGCCAGGTGGGTGATGAACGGGCAGCCGCTAGCCATGTGGTAGTACTGGAAATTGGGCTTGATCGCCATATTGTTAAGGTTTCTGCTCAACGCATCCACCGCAATGATGAAGACGGTGGAGGATAGCGGATCCCCTTGCCTGACCCCACGAGTGGATTTGAAGAACCCGTCCGCTTGGCCATTAATAACCGTAGAGAACCACGAGTTGCTGATCGATCTCCACACCATGTTGGTCCAGTTTTCGGAGAATCCGAAGGCTCTGAAGACCCATATCATAAATTGCCAATCGAGTCTGTCAATGTTGCTCCCTCTAGCTGGGAATTTTATGTAGGTGACTAACTCTTGAGCCAGGATGATGTTGTCTTGGATATTTCTCCCCCGAACAAAACTACTCTGCTCCTCCGAGATGATCTTAGGAAGGAGACCTGCCATACGGGAGGCGATGATCTTGGATTATCTTTTTGGTAAAGGTGCAGAGACTGATAGGACAAAAGTCTCGAAATTTCTCAGGGTTGTCTTTCTTGGGGATGAGGATGAGGTTGGTACCGATATGGCTCTGGGATAGGTTGCTCCCTGGAGGAAGGCGGTGGCCGCATTGTGGATGTCAGTCTTGATGATATCCCAGCAAGTGCAGAAGAAAATCCCCAAAAATCCATCTGGCCCTGGGGCGCTGTGCTCGTCAACGGCCCAGATTGCATCTTTCACTTCTTCCGCCGAAAGATGTTGTTCAAGCCATAAATTGTCGGTGTCGCTGATAAGTAAGGGAACCTCGTTGAGGAAGGTGTCGTCCTTATGAACCGTCTCCTTGGAGAAAAGTCTAGAATAGAACTTTGCGGCCTCTTCTTGGATACCCTTTTGGTCAGTGATGCTGGTGCCGTTGTCTGCGACAATCTGATGGAGAGTGAGTTTTTGTCTCCGCCCGTTGATGCAGGCATGGAAGAAGCCTGAGTTGTTTTCCCCCTCGCTGTCCCATTTGATCCTCGCTTTCTGCTTCCAAAAATCTATTTTGATTTTCAGCCTGAATTTGAGGATGGCTTTAGTGAGATTCAGCGTCTTCCTGGTCTCAGGCGAACAGTCGGCCATGTATTTCGCTTCAGCGTGAGTTACGTCGTCTTCTGCCTCGCGGATGGCTTGGAAGATATCTCCATAGGCTTGCTTGCTCCATACTGTCAGAGCTTTCCTCGTGGACTGGAGCTTAATAGCCACGTGATTAAGGGGACCTATGGAGTCCGTGCTGTTCCATGCTTCTGTAATGACCCCTAAAAATTGGGGGTGCTCGCTCCAGAAATCCAGGAAGCGAAATCTCTTTCTGGATTGATTAGAAGTGCTAGTGATACCAACCAGCAGGGGGCGTGGTCGGATTCGGTTGCGTTAAGGTGAGAGAGCTTGGATTTAGTTCCCATATCAAGCCAGTGGGTATTCGTTAATGCCCTATCCAGGCAAAAGAATTACCGTCGGTCGCCTTCCTGCATGTTGCACCAGGTGAATGCGTTACCGGTGAACGGAAGGGAGGTGAGGTGAGAGTTGAAGATGAAGTTGTTAAAGTCTTACATGGCGGAGAGGGGGGAGGGCGTCCTCCAATCTTCTCTTCTCTGCAAGTGATAGCATTGAAGTCTCCGATACAAAGCCATGGGAGGTTGCGGTTGTGGTGGTTGGTGTCCAGGAGGTCGTTCCAAAGGTGGCGTTTCGTAATGTCACAACTGCCGTAGACCGCGGAGAGGATGGCGCGCTTGGGGATTAAAGGATATTCTATCCAACAAGACAGGACTTGACTGGAATCTTGGATGACACCGATTTTGATGGCTTTGGAACAGAGAATCCAAATGTCTTGTCTGCCGGCAATAGTTGAGTGAAAGCCTAACTGCAGCTGAATGGATTTAAGTCTCTTGTATGAGATTTTGGGTTCGATGATGATCAAGATGTCGATCTTGTGAGTTTTCTTAAGGTTGGTGATTCTTCTCATCGTGGGTTTGTTCGCCAGACCGCGGACATTCCAGAAGAGAATGTTTAGCAGTAATGGATTTTTGGGGAGGGTTGGTTGGACCGCTTCGCCGCGGACCTGGTATACATGGATTAGGATTTGGCGATCCCTTTTTTGTCTGCTTTTCTATTGGTGATGGATGGTTCCCCCACCCTCTTAGGGGATATGTCGAGGGAAGGGTCCTCGGGGCATTTGGGGGTGTGGCCGTTTATCCTGTTGAATCCAGTTCGGGCTGCTCCGGAGGGATGAGGAGGGAGTCGTCGGAGATGCCAATCTGGTCCCCTTTCGTTTGGAGAGGGAATCCGGCTGCAAGGACCTGAAGACCTCTAAAGGCCTGCTCTGGCTCTAGGATGGCTAGAGCATCGACGGTGGGGTTGTCGAGCAGAATAAGCGGTTCGGCGACGATCGGTGGTGCTGGGGAGGATTCTTCCGTTTCCTCAGGGGGGCTCTGAGTTCCTCAGGGTCTGGTCCTGGGGCCTGGTCGACGTCAGGATGACAGACCAACTCATGGGGGGAGCCAATGGCTTCTGACGTGAGGACACTAAATTAATTGGACATAGAGAGGTTAGGTGGGTGATAGGGGATCTCAGCTTTTTCTGCTGATTCCCTTTGGTAATGTGTTCTGACCTCTCCGATTTCTTTCTCAGCTCCGGGTAGAGACGTAAGCAGTGCTTCGATAGGTGACCACGTAGATGGCAGTGGGTGCAGAATATAATGTGGTTGTCGTAGATGATTTGTTGAGTGTGCATTTGGTTGCCGAGTTCAATCAGGATGCGGTAGGGGGAGGGTCTGAGGTGAGGTCGAGTTCCACGCATATCTTAGCGTAGTGAGCTTTTGTCAGATATTACATTCGTCGTAGTGGTTTGAGGATCGGACCGGACGCAGATAAGCTCGTGTGGGCGCCCGACGGAGCTGGCACCTTCTCGGTTAAGTCGGCCAGAAGCGTTATCCGGGGCAACGTGGCGCCGTCTCCTACTTTTACCCCATTCTGGCAGACGTTTATCTCTAAGAAGTGGTCTTTCCTCATTTGGAGAGCCTGCACAATATCCTCCCCACTGACGACAATCTTAATAGAATCAGATTCAGCCTTGCCTCTGCGTGCACATGCTGCTCCGATCGACAATCGAAAACAGCCGACCACCCTATTAATATATATATATATATATATATATATATATATATATATATATATATATATATATATATAAAGCTAACTTTGATACGGTTCTTTTAAAAAATGGAAGATTAATCAGAGTCCAGAGTTAGGAGTTATGGAATTTCTAAGTTGTTATGGCTGCTAAAAATGAGTATGAATACTATGGCAAATTTGGGTTGTTTTGGACAAAAGAACACTTGTATACACCTAAATATAACCGTGCGTATCATGAGATATCATGACACAACACCATGTATCCTATTTAGGACACATACACCCAATCTCGACTCAAAAGGGACACAAAAATCTTTTTGGGGACACGTATCGAATACTTGATGGTCATAAATTCGTAATAAATACAAATTGAGCATATAAATCAACACTACTCATGATAAAAACCTAGATCTACCAAATTGAAAGCCTAATATCTAGATCTATCATTAGAAAGTCAAATACACCTATGGTAAGGTTCTTATGGGTTCAATGGATGTTCCTAACCATGAAATTGGTAAAGAATATAGATTTATCCAACTTGTGTGTCCCTCCTTTGGAGAACTCCAAATTTGGACACGGAAGGAAAGAGTCGGACACGATCTTCTAGCAAGCTCCTCTCCTATAGATCTTCTTGTGCTCTCCAATGCCCTAGGCCTTCATGATGGTAAGGATGAGTGGAAATGGAAGTGGATTGAGTAGAGTTGGAAGTGGATTGAATGAAATTGGTAGGAAATTGGATTTGCTTAGGGAAGAAGAAGCTTTGGAGAAAAATGAGGCTAATGAGTGAAATAGAATGGATGGATGAATCTCTAATTAGAAATTATCTCTTATAGTATGATTTTGGTCATGCCAAAATATCAAATTTGCCCCTCTTTATTTGTCATGAATAAAATCTAATTAACTAAATGAAGGAATCTCTATAACTAAAAAGAATATTCCTTTTATGACAACTTGTCACGACCTGCACCCGGTTTAGGGACACGAGGACGTGGGTACGTCCAGCCTACTCCGCAATGTCCGCAGTTGAACCCTGTATAGGTTGTTAATAATATCTATCATCTGACAATATGAAATATAAACCTGTTATCTCCGTACGAAAAAATAATACGACATATGAAATATAACTCAATCACATAAATCTTGAGAAAATGAAGCACGATATTTGACAGAAGATATAAATATAAAGTCTGAAATAGTAGCCAGAGCCATAACACAAATAAGTCTAGAAGTATAAGATAATAGTACATATCTTGAAATAATATGACAGATCCAAGTGTATCAATCTGGAGACAAATCCAGCAAAACCTAGCTAATACTAAGTCACTACTGGAGGTGCATCCTCTATGAGCACCGGCTCCACAGGCAAGTCCTGATCAGTATCCTCATCTATCCCAGACCCATAGTAGGTCGTGCAACCGGCCTCTAAGTATGTCATGGTATGAAATACACAGGTTATAATAAAATACGTGATAGACATCAAAACTGAGAAATAAGAAGTACAAGATAAACTGGTAATCATGTCATGGTATGTAAACATGTAGTAAAACTAGAATATGATGTATCACAGGTAAGCTGAGTATAATATGTAATATAGATGGTGCCTTGAGATATTAGAGTGTTATGTGATCGGCCTGGGTTAAGATCAGGCTATTCCAGTTGACCGACTATGCACAAGTACAAGTACAGATAAATATAGAAATTAGGTCGACCATACATGGAAAGCTATGCACAAGTACAAGTAAGGTCAGGCTACACCATTCGTGTGGCGAGGGTGAGCTATGCACAAGCAAGTAAACCAGTAGGGTATAGTCACATAAGCTCCAATAACTCTCCAATCCCCCGAATAGTATAATGGATCCAACCATGTCACGTTATGACATGGGATTCAAAAGAAGGGGCCAGTCTACTCCCAAATCGGTGTCTATACAGGTACAAGAACGATAACAAGCAAGTACCAGTATACTAGGTTAAACCAGGAATAACATCTAATGACGGGATCCAGTATATACTAGTCCATGTATTCTCGTGTCAGGAATAAAGTAAAATACTACAATTAAATATCTAGATAGTATCAAAGTAATAAAAACTATTAGAGAATGTACTTGCCTGTGGTCTTGAGCAGTAAATATGAATCGAGGCCCAAAGTGGAGTCACAAAGACATATATATATATATATATATATATATATATATATATATATATATATATATATATTTTTTTTACATATATATATATATATATATATATATATATATATATATATATAAATTGGTGTTTAAGTGTATTTAAACATGGATATCTAATGTGTTATATGCAATCTAAGTCAATTGTAGGTCAAATTAGGCTTCCGGGGTCAAACTAGGTCAATTTGACTTAAAGGTTGACTTTTAGGTCAAACTGGTCAACCTTGGTCAAATTGAGTCAATTCTAGGTTAACTTTACCTATCTCAATATATATTACCTACCTATATACATTACCTATTACAATATACCTATATTGCGTTACCCTCATGTTACAACATTACATATATATATGATATTACCAACCTAGGTAAATTCCTCTATATTTCTCCCCTTACCATAACTATAGGTAGTTAACCATACTAACTTAGATACCTACATAGGATATCCCTTACCCTAACATGTAGTTAAATCTCATTTACCTATATATTGGTTCACCTATACTAGGTAAACTCTCTCACTTATACAATACCTTACCTACCCTTAGGTTTTACCTTGGTAAAACCCTTACCTATACAATACCTTACCTACCCTATTCTCAGATTTCCCTAACCATATATCCAACATAGGTAATTTCTTGATTACCTACTCAATATTGCCTATTTCAGTTATTACCTACCCTAAGGTAATTACCCTATTACCTATCCTAACTTCGTAGGTAAACTCTCATTTACCTATACATATACCTTATCTCAGTTTCTGTTCTCAGTTTAATGTCATATCAGGACAGCACAATCCCACACACTGAACACATTCTTTTATTCTCCTAACACACACACATGCTACACTACTAAAATAACCTATTTTAGCGACGTCAGAAGACGTCGCTAAATAAGGAAAATACGTCGCTAAAATCAATTTGCGACGTATTTGGCGACGAAACTTTGACGTCGCTTATAGGCAAGTCGCAGATGACACTTTAGTCGCAAAACGTCGCTATTTGCGATGCTACGTTAAGTGTCGCTATACGTCGCAAATTTGGCGACAGATAGCGACGTAACGTTACGTCGCCAAAATTGCGACGTAAAGCGACCACTTTGCGATGCTGTAAACTTTATATATGATGACATGTCATTGCAGCCACATGGATAATTTAGCGACGCCTAGCGACGTACGCCCTCAGCCCACGTCAGCAGTTTAGCGACGTCTAGCGACGTTACGTCACTATTTAGCGACGTATAGCGACGTCTACTGTTTGTCGCAGTATGTCGCAGAACGTCGCTATACGTCGCAGATATTATAAAAAAATTTAAAAAAATATAATTGGTATTTTTGTTATGATGTGTGTCTGTGTTCACAGTGTGTGTGAAGTGCAGTGTTCAAACCATTGACAGTTTCGCTTACTGTTCTATGTTTTATCTTGGATAGAAAGAGCAACAGTTCATGGTGTACTTCTCAGAGCTTCCTCTTCACGTCCTTCACCTTCTTGGGAACCTTTACGACGTCCGGAGAAAGTGAAGGACGTGAAAATGAAGCTCTCAGAAGTACACCCTGAATGTTGCTCTTTCTATCCAAGATAAAACATACAACAATAATCGAAACTGTCGATGGTTCCGAACACTGCATTTCACATTCACAGTAAACACAGACACACATCATCACAAAAATACACATTATATTTTTTTAAAATTTCGACAGCACCTCCTTTGTATATCAGATCATCGCTTATAACCCAGCGTAGGTATATTTGTCATCCCCGTCGCAGATATCACAAAGTAAATATCACAATAAAAATAAGAGGCAGTGCAAAGTAAATATCACATACACATATCCTCACAAACACCCAATAGAGTCAAATAAAAATGGAAGATGATAAAAAGTCTTCCACCAAGTGTATAAACGAAAGTGTACCAATAAACAATTTGCCCATAGGGCCAATACATAAAAGACACAAAAAATCAATAAAATCACTATGGACCCCTGCCGCGCAACTGGGATAGAATGTAGTCATACTGCTCCTGGGTGAGCTGCACCGTAGGGGCAGTAGGAGGCAGTACAATGTCTGGAGTCGGTACCAGAGGCAGTACAGTGTCTGGAGTCGGTGCCGGAGGCAGTACAGTGTCTGGAGTCGGCGCCGTTGATGGACTGGAAGGACGTATCTGCTCCAGCTCTCGCAGTCATTCACCATACACAGCAAGGGTACTCACCACCCTCTGAGTACTCGCCTCAAGCGAGGCCAAAACCTGAGTGAGGGAGGCAGACATGCTCCTCTGCGATCCCTCCAGTTCGACCTGTCTAAGCTCTGTGTGCTGCGTAGACTCGGTGAGCGTGTGCAAGCTGGCAGCTGTAGTCTAATGCAGACTCATCAGCTCCTGTATACTACGCTCGACCGCATCAAATCGTCCGGTGACGATCGGAGGGTCGGATCATCGCTCGACCGTATCAGAAATCTGCTGCTGTAACTCGCGATGCAGCTCCTCAATCTGACGACGAATATCCTCAGCTCATGACGACGCCTACGAAGCCGGAGACTGCGCACTGACAGTGGGGGCCCGGGATGACTCCGAAGCCAAATACGCGCCGTAGGATCCCGTACCGTAGTACGTACCCTTCTGAAGACCGCCAACGACGGTCATCCAGAGCTCGTCCTGCGATGGAGCTGTAGGCGGCTGGGAGGAACAACCAGCCCCTCCCTCTGCTGGCGCGCTAGCAGTAGCAGCCGCCTCCTGCTATAGCCGAACAAACTCGGCCTAGAACATGTTTGCTAACGTGTAAGTGTTTGCCAAAGTCTATATTGATATCTATTTTCATGTTTTCTAAGTTATAGTAAATTAATATAAAGAATAGAACGTACATATGCCTGCGTCGTCCTCTCGTCAATGAACTCCCCAGCCCTCCGATGGGTGACCAGGAAGACGGTCACCATGTTCGGGTCCTCACCCTTTTTTTACCTGTTAAAATATATTATCTATTATTAGTATTAAACATTCTATCGAACTATATATAAATTAATGTCCGTCATAGAAAACGTACCAGACGACGAAAATGCTCCGTCATCGGAATGGAGCCACCACACCACTTACCGGCGCTCGACCGCGCCACCTTGGCTTTCTTAGACCGCTCCTGGTACTTGGGCTCGCTGAATCTAGCCTTCATCGCAGCCTACTGATCTGGCGTAATCCAACCGTGGATCGGCTGTCCGGCGCGATCACGACGCTTCTGGTCGTCGATCGCATCACGGATGAGCTTGGCTGCGATGGTAGAAAATTGGCCCTCGATCCTCGCCGTCCGGTGTGGTGGATAGAAATAGGTCCTCTACAAGAACTAAAATACAAAAGTTGTATAATATACACAAATGATTATTAAAATTTAAAAATAAACAAATTTTTTACCTTGAAGTGGGCAAACCAAAAGGCCTTTCTATCTGTGGGAGCATCTGAGTAGTTAATCCAAGGCCCACCATAGTTCTGCCTCAGAAATATCTCCAGCTGTCTCTGTACTGCAGAAGGCCGATATCTATACAATAAATTTTTTTATGAATATATATGTACATATAATCATTTGAGAAATATATATTAATTAATTAACTTACTTCATAGGCCCGTCCGTCCAAATCTCTATACGCGTCTCGCCCGGGGGAGCGCATGGAGGGTCGCTCTCACCTCTTGCCTGGACAGGATCAGTCTGATCACCGTCCTCCATATGCTCGATGTCGGCTCCCCCCATAGAGCCGTCGACATGAGGAATGCTGGACGGGGGATCAGGAATGCTGGATGCGGGATCAGGAAGGCTGGACGACGAGGGAGGAGTCGGCAACCTGTTGGAACTGCCCTGTCCCGGTAATGGACCGGGAACAGAATGGTACACTGGCGTACTCGGAGATGAAGATGAGGGTACGGAACTACCCTCTCCATCCCCAGGCCAAGGCTGACGGGACTGCCTAATGTAAAATCCTCCGCGTCGTCCTCCTGGTCTAGTTATACCTAATAATAACATATGACAATAAAACAAAAATATATATTTATATGATAGACATCACAGATTTTTGAAAAATATCATGGTCACAGATAAAAGTGTCACTAAAGTGTCACAGATTTATTATTACAAAAATACATATTTATATGACAGACATCACAGATTTTAATCCTCTTCTGAAAATTCATCTAGTTCGTTTAGCTCATCTTCTTCTTCTTCTTCCTCCTCCTTTATATCTTCACTTTCATCAGCATCTTCCTCTTCAGATAATTTTACTTCTTCTACACAATTAGATGTATAATGAGGAACTTCCGTCGTGTCCACTTCTATAATATTTGTTACAAGAGGTAGTTCATCCTGTTGATAAGCTATATCGTCAACCTCAAAGGTATTTCTAGCTTTGGTCTTGCATACTGCCCACCAATCCGACCTTGTTGTTCCCCGTTTAGGATAACTTGTGAAGTACACGAGCAGAGCCTGACTTGATAGGACAAATGGTTCATAGGCTTGATATCGACGCCGATAGTTTATATCAACAACACCGTGCTTGTCTACTTTCCAACCCCGACCTTCAATCGGATCGAACCAATCACACCTGAATAACACAATCTTAGCAGGCTCTATTCCATAACTATATGTCAGCTCCACGATCTCCCGTAGCACGCCATAGAAATCGTTGCCCGCATCAACATCATTGTAGTTCGAAGATCTGATACACAAACAGCTATTTTTGGTGGAGTCGAGATCCACAAAGTTGTCTCTGATCGGGCAAGTTGTTGACTTGAACCTAAACCTATTAACACAGTAGCTTGGCCATATTTTTGCAGCATAAATTGGTCCTTTGGCTAGCGTTCTAATAGACTCATTCTCAAGTCTTGTGTATGGACGATCGACCTAAATACTACGAAAGAAGCAATTAAGCTCATTCTAAATCAAGTGCATATACAGAAAGGTAATTACAGAGTTCTCAAGTCTTACATATGCACTCAACCATGATAGAAAATAATGCCTCATTTCTTGTTCTAGTTCTTCTTCTGTTATATGTGGCCTACCTGACCTCACATCATCATTAAATATGCTGAAAACAACATCGTGCAATTAATATAATAGTATCATTCTCAACACTATTAAAATAATGTAGACGTATTATTTACTTACCCCTCCAGTTTCTCTACTTCCTTCTCGTCGCAGTTGAGTAATACATACACCTGAGCAGCCCTTAGCTCATCATCGTTCAGATATCTTTTCTTCATTTTATCCAATAGCTTTCCTGGAGCATTGAATACCTTCAGTATTGTATTATTACTTTTATGATCTCCGTCGTCGTTTCTGGAAGCTCTCATTCTATTAGTTGCAACATGAGGCTTGAAATACATCGAACAAAAGTTTATAATCTCCTCGAGAACATAGGCTTCACAAATAGAACCCTCAACCCGTGCCTTATTTTTTACCTTTCTTTTTAGGTGATTCAAATGTCGCTCGAACGGGTACATCCATCGATATTCGACGGGTCCACCAACACGTGCCTTATAGGATAGATGAATCGACAAATGCTCCATAGAGTCGAAGAATCCAGGAGGAAACACCCTCTCTAGCTTGCATAGTATTACCGCAATGTCCTTCTCTTGCTTTTCTAGACGATCAACGAGCAATTTCTTAGAACAAAGATCCCTGAAGAATATGCTAAGCTCCGTCAATGGATCCCAAACTGCATGCGGTAAGAATTCCCGAAATGCAATCGGAATTAACCTCTCCATGAATACGTGACAGTTGTGGCTCTTCATACCCGTCAATTTGTTTTCCTTCGGATTGACACATCTTCTCAGATTTGACACATATCCGTCTGGAAATTTTAGGCTCTGGATCCACCGACAAAGTCTCACTTTATCCTCCTTGTCCAGCGAGAAAATTGACTTCGGCAGGAACTGTTTTCTATTCTGCTGTATCAAATGCAACGCAGGGCGTTTGCATATTTCTTCTAAGTCCAACCTGGCCTTGGGATTGTCTTTCATTTTTCCCTTTACGTCCATCACAGTATTAATTATGTTATCAAACATATTCTTCTCAATATGCATGACATCAAGATTATGTCTGATCAGATTGGTACTCCAGTATGGCAGATCCCAGAATATGCTCCTCTTTGTCCAGTTATGATCTCTACCAAATCTATCGCACTTGTACCCAGTTGTAGGATCTTCGATAGCACTTGGAAAATCTTTAACCTCCTCCCATATCGTGGCTCCGCACCACCTTGGCGGTAGATCACCCTTCTCTACAACGCCGGCACGGAATGCATTCCTGTTCCTTCGGAACGGATGATCTTTTGGCAGAAATTGTCGATGACAATTGTCACCTCCATTTTCTGTAATTCGTATTTGTACTCGTAATTGACTTTGGCACGTATTTTATTTTCTCGACTTGTGGATTTGATTTCTCGTAAATGGGTTTTGGACCATGGCTTGGTTTTATTTTGTGGAGTTGGTTTGGTCTGGTTTGATTTGGTTCTTCATGAGTGGAGCACCTTAGCCTATTCTCCACCTCCATTCCATCACAACCACCCTTATTAAAACTCCACCTACTTTTCTCTCTCCTCCATAAACTCTATTTATTTCTCCATCTTCTTCCTTCCTCTACACAACACCACCACCCATAGGCAAGTGCACCTTGCCACCATATGAGAACCACTTTTTATTTGTCCATTAGCTAGATTAGGCCATGGAGATCAACATTAGAACTTGACATTTTGTGATTTGGAGTTTCCATTGTTCTAGATCTAAGTTTTCCCCATTTTCGGATTTACATAGTTTTGATCTATTTAAGTTGTGTTTTTATGGATTTTGATGCTTCCATGTGGAAGAGAATTCAATTTTACTTAAGATAGACCTTTGAAAATTTAGATTTGGTTTTGATTTGGCAAAGATATAAAGTTTTGAACTTTGGAGTTATTGGAGTCTTCTTCTCGGCCTGGAGAAGAAGAAAGCAGCCTGCGCTCTTTAGCGCAGTGCTGGACTGTGCATCCCCCTTGGCCAGCGCTCTTTAGCGCAGCACCGACCGCGCAGCTTGCCCCTTGGCGAACTGCGCTCAACCCGAGTGCGCATGGATTCATGCGCAGTCTGCTCATGCGCGGTCCGTTCATGCGCAGTCTGCTCATGCGCAATCTACTTCTACGCAATCTGACCCTGCGCCATCCATTCCTGCGCAACATGATCCAGCGCAATCCATCTGCTGTGCCATCCACCCCTGCGCAGTTGGTTCCCTGTGCAGTTGGTACCCTGCGCAGCTCACCCCTGCGCAGTTGGCCCCTGGCGCACTTGACTCCTGCCCAACCCGACCCCAGGGACCCTTGCGCAATCTGTCTATTCATGGAGATTTGGTTTTATTTTCCTTAAGCTTGGCTCTTCTATAGCCCTGTATATTGATATTTTATTAGATAATTCACGCCCATTTTATATCCTTACGCCTTTTGTCATGAACTTGATTTTACTTAATATGTTTGGGATGGCTATTGTACATGGCTTGGTATGACAAGGAACTTGTATAACATGATAGTGGCCCGTAGCGGCGCACTCCTGACTTGACATGACCTGATAACTTAGCTTGACCTGTCTTGACACCGTGGGTGGTTCTTCTTGCTTGCTTGTTAAATCCACTTGTCCAGTCTTGCATCATGTCTAGGATGGGACTCCTGAGTACCACGGTCAGGAGTACCTACTAAAATGGATTAAGGCTAATAACTAGAATAATTCAGTAGTCATGGGAGATTTCCCCAGTTACAGGCAATCCCGTTATCCCGGCACAATTGTTTGGACTTGTAGCCTGCCGTCGAGTAGGGCACATTTCCAGTCCACCGTCGTGTGGGGCACATAATTATTGATAACTGCTTGATGAATCCAAATCGCCTGGATAACCTGGATTAGCTGCAGGGCTTGTGGCTGGAGGAACATCTCATTGCATCTTGTTAGTAATTAGGTTTGTGATAACCCTAGTTAGTTAAAGTATCAAGCCGTACTTATTGCTTGGCCGTGAATGTTGGATGAAGTTCAATCTGTCTAGCTTTGTCTTGATCATGCACAAGATTGTTTCATGTCCTGATTTCTTATATTATCTTGCCGATAAATGGTGGAAAAAACCAAGTTCTGTTCAGACGAAGGGTTACAACCCCGGTCCTTGTTTGGTTTACGGGTTGTAACCTGGTTGTCTGAATAGTCCCATGGTTATCTCATCGTATATCATCCTGTCATGCTCTTCCATATGTTCTGTCTTTTATCGATTCTGTACAAGATTGTCTTTTATATTCACCTGTCATGCTTTTACTTAAATCACTGTCTCTTATTATGTAATTATATTATTGTGCTGATTGCTGGCTTTTGTTCTTATTTTGTGGCCTCCTTTGTGGCACATGCTCTTTCTGGGGTCTGACCCAGATGGTTTTGTATGGCCAGATACCAGAGCAGCTCCAGAGGATCTACCTGTCTTCCAGTCCGATGGTGAACACCAGGCGTAACCAGGGCAACGAGTGGGTTTAATTTTGCTCTCCCACTCTACTGTAAAATTATTCTTTTGAGGCGTTTAGCCGCCGAGCAAGTGTTAGCTCGTGTACATTTTATTTACTGTCTGCCTACGGGCTGTAACATGATTGACAAGCCCCGGGGGTTGATCATGTATGACTGAACTCTCGCTAGTCCTCACATTTTGTAACGACTAGCTTCATGATCATTCTGAATATGTAATGTATGGGACGCCTTACTATTGTGTATTTGGTGATCTGACATCTTGTAATTATTATTAGTTGGTTGAGATTGAGACAATAGGCTATTTTATGACCTTAAGAGACTGATGGATTGTAGTGAAACCCTCACATATCTAGACAGCCGTGACCGTATGATGAGATGGATTCCATTTCATTATACGTAGCTGGCTATGTCTGCCCCTGCTCTCCAGTATTCTGGTTCTGGGGCATGGTAACAATCAAAGAAGCACGGTTTTCCTTCGTGTTTCAAGCGGAAAGCCTTACTACAGTCCATGCAATACGGCCATGAGAGACGGCCATGAGTGCTCCATCCAGATAACATTCCATAGGCCGAAAAGTCATTGATGGTCCACATAAGGGTTGCCTTCATCTGAAAATTCTGCTTCCTGGAAACATCGTACGTGTTAGCGCCTACTTCCCATAACTGATTCAACTCATCTATCAAAAGCTGTAAGTACACGTCAATGTTCCTCTTGGGATTGTTCGGAACAGGAATTATAACGGTTAGGAACATGTACTGAGTCTTCATGCACATCCAAGGCGGTAGGTTATACGGAGTGACAATCACAGGCCAGCACAAATACTGGGATCTCGAAAGACCAAAAGGAGTAAAACCGTCAGAAGATAGTCCCAACCTGACATTGCGCGGATCTGAAGCAAAATCAGGATACACTCGTTCAAAGTACTTCCACGCTTCTCCATCGGATGGGTGATCCAACACTCCTTCAATCTGTTCTCGCTTGTGCCAACTCATATTTTTGGCCGTCTCTTTCACCATAAATAATCTTTGCAACCGCGGCGTTAAAGGCAAGTAGTGCATTGAATCGGTCGGTCTTCTTGCACCGGTAGACCTTCCTGTACTAGTTGTCTTATAGCGATCAGCACCACAAAATCTGCACACATCTGCGTCCTTGTCGTCTTTGTAGTACAGCATGCACCCATTGCGACAGGAATCAATTTTCTCGTATCCCATCCAGAGCGATCTCACCATCCTCTTAGACTGGTAGAAGTCTTTAGGCAACTTAGCACCTGCCGTCAAGATCTCTATAATCAACTCCAACACTCGGTTGTAGCATTCTTGCGATATGTTAAAATCTGACTTAATGCTCAACAGTCTTGTAACCACCTCCAACGATGAATAATCCTCACAACCAGGATATAATGGAGTCCTTGCATTCTCCAGCAACTACATGAACTGTGCAGCATCGGCGTTCGGTGCCTCCTCAGGTGCATCATGAACGAAACTAGGCCCCGCGGCGTCGAAAACCATGTTCACGCACTCGTCGTCATATGCATGATTATCTGAAACAAAATTAGGTCTCGCATGCATATACGGCTCAACATAAGGCTCCGGCTCTGATGCTAAAGACACAAGTTCTCCGTGTGCGGTCCACTGATAGTAATTAGGCGTGAAACCCCTCGAGTATAAATGATATGTCACTTCCACTTCTGGATAATATTTCACGTTATGACATTTCACACGCGGACACTTAATTTTGGTGCCATCCATGTACTGAGGGAACTCCTTAGCAAATTGCAGAAACTGCTCTACTCCTGCTATGTATTCATCCCGTACACCACACATATCATCAGGACGACGATTGTACATCCATGAACGATTTCGCAAGTAGTAATTCATATCCATTTGGAAATAATTCTGCAAAGATGGACACACATTATCCAATAGGCACAAATTCATATATTATGTCTTATTATGGGACACACATTAGTAGCGGACAGTTACTAATAACAATGATATGCAGTCTAGGTCAAACTAGGTTGTACTAAGTCAAAAAAGGTCAAGCTAAGTCAAACAAAGTCAAACAAGGTCAAACAAGGTCAAAGTAGGTCAAGGGTTGACCTAAAGTTGACTTTGTCAACTCTTAGTCCAATCTAGGTCAGATGTTGACTCTACTTTGACTTTCAGTCAAAATAGTCAACCTTGGTCAAACAAGATCAAATCTAAGTCAAATATCCTATTTCTAGTCATTACCTACCAATGTACCCTTTACCTTATCGCTATTGGTATCCCAATACTAGCTAGCACACACCATTCAAGGCTATACAAGCCTAACCTATAATTCAAGTACCAATAATGACCAAAGTCAACTCAAGCTATCTCATACACATAAGTAATATCTGGGTGTCAATTGTTTAGTCTTAAAAAACACAATCAACTAAAACTAGTACCAAGTAATGAGCAATAGTGAGTTACCAAAGCAAACTGAAACTAAAACTAGTATCTGGGTGTCATTTAAACAACTAAAACTAGTATCTGGGTGTCATTTAACAAACATGAAGACAACAACAACAAAAAACATTATTAAACAACAATCATCAATAATGACACTAGAGCACATTCTCTACATTCATCACAATCAAGAAACCCTTACACTACAAACCTCCATAGTTGTTAAAATTCTGGTTGAGTTTAGGCCCTCTCATTTCCGGATTTGTTCAAAGTACACATCTTTGTTTATTGCTAGATTCATGTGGTTTGGGATCTAGAGGAAACTACTAGCTCGTGGCCATTCAAAATGTGATTATTTATCGATTGTTAATAAAGTTGACTTGTACGTTTTTAGTGGTTGTTGTACCGGAAATAATATTTTGTCCACTCCGAGAAGGTGACTGTACCGGCCCCGCCTACGTGGCTGCCAGTCATTGTCCATTTCGGACCATGAGACCAATGACTGCAAGCCACATGGCTGTGAACCGACACGGTCATTCCCTTGGGACGGACAATGTACGTAACATCATCATTTGTTATATACCGGTTAAATTAACCATAAGTTTTTAAAGTTCCCAGATGATGGTCTCATGTATATAGAAATTATTCAGTGAGCAGGCATCGTCTACATTTCATGACATTCATTTGACTGCATGAAAATGAAGATTGACATTCCTGCTGCACTTATCTCTAGACATTAAGTTGATCATGGCACGAAAGATGTACGATAAGAGACCAGCTCATTGAATAATTTCTCGTAACTCACTCCAACTTAATCTCTGGAATGAAAGCTAATCATATATTTTCAAATAATGTATATGAAATTAATATCTATATTCCCTTGAGAATCTTACTTCTGTTATATCCTCCAAAATCATTCAACCAAAGTCTAAACATAATTTGGGAAAAAATATATACATCGACCATATCTAATCCTTTTGTGGGATTAGTTAGTATAAATAGATTATTTACTAAGTGAGAACACGTGCTCAATTCACCATATCTATGCTTAATTATTAGAGTATTCTTGATTAAGTATTCAAATTAAAATCCTACTGATGTTTGGTTGCGGTCAATATTTCCTTCAAATATCCTGGCGTCGATAGCAGCCTCAAAATTCATCCCCTTTTGCCAATATTTATTGGCAAACCGCGGATATGTGTGTGTATCTGTGTCTGTGTCTGTGTGTGTGTGTGTGTCCGTGTCCGTGTGTGTCCTTGTGTGTGTGTGTGTCTGTGGGAGAGGAGGAGGAGGAGGAGGAGGAGGAGGAGTTAGGTTAGGTTTTACTTGACGAAGAGGAGGATGAGCTCGAGGAGGAGGAGGTCGAGGAGGAGGAGGAGCACGACGGGGTAGGGGTCGCCGGAGGAAATTGCGGGGGGGGGGGAGTCGCCGGAGGAGCTCGAGGAGGGGGAGAAAATTTGGAGAGGGGGGAAAATATTTCGAATCGGGGGGAAAAAGAGCACAGCGTGCCCTAAGTAAAATAATTAGCGACGTCACCAGTCGACGTCGCTAACCGTCGTAAAATGGTGACATAAACTTATAATATGTCGCTGAACGTCGCTATTCAGCGACGTCAGAATCTCCTGTCGCAGAACGTCGCTAGGCAGCGACATTGTGCGACGTGTTTACTAAGATGTCGCTAATAGCGACGTCATTTCTTGCCGTCGCTAAATTACGTCGCTATTAGATGATATTTTAGTAGTGCTGCCAACCCTATATCTCTTTACTCGCTAACCTACACACATCACTTTCTGTCACTAAACAGTAGCCATGCCACCTGTGCCTATGCACTTTTTCCTCACTATCCTGTATACTGTAGGGACAATGGCCCTGCCTAACATTAGTGCAACTGATGTTGCACTTCCTCTAGTTTCTGAAACAGGGGACAACTTCCGTCATCTGTGCAACACCAAGATGGCTTCCTGTGCAATGCCTGGCCAACAGTGGTTTGTGCATGCTCAAAATAGTCATTGTCTGCTGCCAAGTATGCAAATTTTGTATATAGTGCTAACTCCAACTGCACAGCCTATGACCTCCACAGGCCAAGAGGCTTAAGGCCAAAGGCAAAATGCACTGCTGCCTAAGCCGAGCAGCCAGGGCCAAGTAGGCCCTGCCCAACCTTGCTATGTTTTTCCCTCTTTCTCAAACCATCACGCAGGCCATATGGCCTTCACACTTTTCGATACCTGTGTAACAGCGGCAGGGGCATGGAGTCCCCTAAACTCGACACTAATTCTCTTACTGATACTCCAATGATCTCACTCCACTAAACTTTCAACTTGACAGTCCACGCTATGACACTGGTCGTTGACACTAACTCTCACTGATACTTAATCCAACTTCCTATACACTAACTCACTCAAGTTCTGTGCCAAGACCAGTCCCTAGTACAAATATTGCACTGCTGTAGGGACCCCTCACATGCTTATTGACTTGTAAAATAGTGGCTAAGCCACCTGTGCACAAGGACAATGGCCTATGGACCGACCCTCATGTGCAGGCCATATTACTGCACTATTAAGTGCCACACAGAGCCTATGGCCCTCTGTAAACCTGGGTTGGCTACTATAATAAAATAATCCATTTGGTTGCCTACAACAATAAGAACAACAAGAAGAACAAAACAATAATAGCCTTGTGCTACATATGTAATATAGTGAAATATTCAAGCCATTACGCTCACCACACACTCACTCTAGCTGTCACTTAGGAGCACACTAATGAGTGTTTCATAGGGCAGTTTCCTTTCTCACCGACACAGGAATTTATCTCACACACATACCATATATGAGTTCACATGGATACTTAGATACATCCCACATAAGACCCACACATAGGATAATCAAGACACTAACACACAAGCCAAATACTATGACACTCACACACACTGTCACAGGGACTATCACAAGGCAGTCCCCTATCACTTATGAGGCTCAAAACAGTGAACACATAGGACTTCGTACAATTTCACATGTATATATATATCCCTATATATAAATATATACATATATATGCCTAGATATAAATACTAAAAATCTTATACACTTGTCCTATGAGCAAACCAAGCTATTCATAAGCCTAAAACTGAAAACAAAACCACTATAGTCAATTTGTCATTTTGACAAGCACTTGGGGTGCTCTCCTCGGATTTCTCCAAAGATGACACAAAAACTCCAAATAATTTCGACCAAAATGATGGTTAGAGTCTTTCTCTTTTCCCTATGGGTACTTCTAGTCCATGTGTTTGTTCCTACTAGTGTCATGCATGAAAATAGAGTCTAAACTATGAGAAATGATAAGAGTTTTACCTATTGGGAAATGGATTCCCAATAAAACTCTCTTGGAAGGCTCTAGTGTCAAGTTTGACACAATCTCCCAAGCTTTTGGACTCTTTTTCTCTTGCTCCTTGGTCTCCAAGCTCCAAGCCTTCTAGGATGAAGATTTGGGTTTTGGAGGAGTTTTGATTGAGGAAAGTGTGGATAATGGAGGGAGCTTGTAGAGAGCTCTTCTATGATTTGTGTAGGCTCAAAATAAAATGAAGAAGAGTGAGAAAACTCTCTTTTTGACCAGCCATGAATGAAGCCCTAAAACCCATGTTGAAATGCCCAAAACATCCTTCAAGTTATCATGAACACTTAACTTAAATGAAGGGTTGTTTTACTCTAAGTATTGGGTTAATTTCTTTTCCAAATCTTGACTCAACATGAATTAAATGTGTCTAGTTGTGTTCCTCCTAGAATATAAGTCCAAATAGTCTTGTCTAGTCCAATTAGGTCTACAAGTTAAAGGTCCTATAAATAAACCAGTATACCAATAAATGCAACCCTCACAAGCAATTAATTAAATAACCATATATATAATATAAATGGTATAAAATGACAAAATTAGCCTTATCCAGAATTGTGGTAGTAACAAATCTACCCTCTTAAAAAAATTTCTCTTCAAAATTAAAGACAAAACTAGCACAAAAATACAAGCATGAACAAAGAGAATAATACCTTAAGGCTCGAAGAGATAAGGGTATCGCTTCGGCATGTCGTCCTCTCTCTCCAAGGTAGACTCACCTGGAGAGTGATGCCTCCATGCGACACGAACCAAGGAAATAACCTGGTTCCGAAGCACCTTCTTCCGACGATCCATAATCTCCACAGGCTCCTCTGGATAGTTGAGAGTAGGACACACCTCTATCTTGGAGTGATCCAATACGTGATTAGGGTATGCCATGTACCATCTCAACTGCGACACATGGAACACATTGTAAACTCTCTTCCTCTAGTGTATGCAGCAAGTCTAGTCGATAGGCCACTGTACTGACCCTCTCAAGGATGGTAAAAGGTACAATGAACCACGGACTAAGCTTCCCGCCCCTGCCAAAGCGAATCGTGCCCCGTGTTGGAGAAATCCTCATGAACACCATATCGCCAACCTAATCACAAAGCAAGACTCAACACAAACTCCTAAGGCAAACAATCACAAGCAAGTCCAAATCAAGAACTAAAACTATACCTCGAACTCTAACGGTCTCCGGTGGCTATTGGCCCAATGCCGCTGCCTATCCCGCGCCACCCGAAGCCTATCCTTGATCAGCTTGACCTTCTCTGCTGCATCCACAATCATCTCTGGGCCAATCAATACTCTCTCGTCGACGTCGTCCCATGATAAAGAAGTACGACACCTCCATCCTTATAGAGCCTCAAATGGCGACATCTCTATACTGGCCTGATAGCTGTTGTTGTAAGTAAACTCTGCCAGGTAGGGATGGTCCTTCCAAGAACCCTCGAGATCTAACACACAAGAGAATAGAGGATATATATAGGCTACGACAGGGACCATGAGGAGAAATTAGGGTTAGGCCTCTTAACGGATCTGGATATCCCGTATTCAGCCCGAACACACAATCCAGGCCCATTAACAATAGCTCGGTCCACTAATGAGCTATTGTTACACTACCTCCCTAATCCTAAATTATGTTTGTGGGCTCCTTTTATTGTATGCTTATTTGGCTCTCCATGTTAAGATATCGTATGTCCGTTGACCAAATTAAGTTACTGACAACTATATTGATTCAACATCTTTTATCCTTAAGTTGTACCGCTCAACTTTATTTGTCATATCGGATATAATCCACCTACAGGGTTTACATGACAGTCCTTATGAGCTCCTTAAGGGGACATCATCAACCCGATGTATCGGGACATAGATTCCATTTATAATCAACAACCCATCATACATACAATGTCATTACCCAATTCATAGAGGTTGTTGATCCATAATGAATCTCACTCTTTCATGAGTCAAAGTAATGCATACTGCATATACATGTCTGTTATTATATCTGGATTAAGAGCAGAAGCATCCATAATAACATAGGTGTTTGTTCTCTTATTAGTCAGTACAAAAAGAACAACCTCAAGTGGTCCTGTTCAATACACACAAAGTGTACTATATAAACCTATAGTCAAGATAGACTAATACCATATTACACTACAACCTTTCCAATAGATTGTCCAAGTCCATCTAGGTTGTGAACTATTTATATACTCCATAGGAAACTGATAATATGATCTTCTCTGTGACACCACACACCATATTATCTATAATATAGAATATCAAACATTTTCATTAACACTTGCAACAAATAAAATATGCAAACATTTGTCTATATGATTCTCATTCAAAATTTAAGGAAATAAGGTTACTACAAAAGTGATGCTTTTAGTATATAACCCTAACAATCTCCCACTTATACTCAAATCATTGCTTTTCAATATAATATTACAAATCTCCCACTTATACTTAAAGCCATGTTGCTACACATCTGACTCCCATTCTCTCAACATGACTATCAAAAGCCTTAGCTGGTAAGCTCTTTGTAAAGGGATCAGCTAGGTTGTCGGCTGATGATATCTTGATCACAACAACTTTTTCTTTCTTTACGAAATCTCGTATCAGGTGGAACTTGCGTTCAATGTGTTTACCTGTCTTATGGGCTCGTGGTTCCTTTGAGTTTGCAACTGCACCACTATTATCACAATAAAGTGTAATAGACTTAGGCAAACTAGGTACCACATCCAAGTCCAACACAAAGTTTCTGAGCCAAACCGCTTCTTTGGCTGCCTCAGAGGCTGCCACATACTCGGCTTCCATAGTAGAATCAGCAATAGATTTTTGCTTGATACTCCTCCACACAATGGCTCCACCTCCAAAAGTAAACACATTACCTGAGGTAGATTTCCTGGTATCCTTATCTGACTAAAATCTGAGTCTGTATACCCTAAGTAAACTAAACTATCTGCCTGGTAAACTAGCATATACTCTTTAGTCCTTTTCAGGTACTTCAAAATATGCTTTATGGCAGTCCAGTGCTCTTCTCCTAGGTTAGACTGATATCTACTGACCATGTCTACGACAAAGCAGATGTCTGGTCTCGTACATAGAATTGCATACATTAAGCTTTCTACTGCTGATGCATAAGAAACTGCCTTCATGTTCTATATCTCTTTAGGTGTCCTCAGATACTGCTCCTTTGATAGAGCAATTCTATATCTAAAAGGTAAGAAACCTTTCTTAGAATTTTGTATACTAAAACGAGCTAGTACAGTATCGATATAGGAAGCTTGGGATAAGCCCAATATCCTTTTTCTTGAGATCTCGTAGAACTTTCATCCCAAGGATGTGACATACTTCTCCCAAGTCCTTCATATCAAATTATTTGGATAACCATACCCTTACATCAGATAATACCTTGACATTGTTTCCAATGAGCAAGATGTCATCCACATAAAGTATTAGGAACACCACCACGTTTTCGTCACACTTTCTGTATACACATGATTCATCCTGACATTGATCAAATCCATAGGATTTTATCACCTGATTAAAACATATGTTCCAAGATCTGGAAGCTTGCTTAAGTCCATAAATAGACTTCTTGAGCTTATAAACAAGATGCTCTTGGCCCTTTTTAATGAACCCGTCTGGTTGCTTCATATAGATGTCTTCCTTACGACTTCCATTAAGGAAAGCTGTCTTGACATCCATTTGCTAAATCTCATAATCGAGATGAGCTGCAATAGATAAAAGAATCTGGATAGACTTAAGCATGGCTACTGGAGAAAAGGTTTCCTCATAATCGATACCCTCTCTTTGTGTAAAGCCTTTTGCTACAAGCCGAGCTTTATAGGTTTCAACCTTACCATCCGATCCTCTTTTTATCTTATAGACCCACTTACATCCAATGGCTTTTACACCAGTGGGTGGTTCTACAAACTCCCAGACCTGATTAGAATCTATAGATTCTATTTCAGATATCATTGCTTTTTGCCAAGACTCTGCATCTTTATCTTGGAGTGCTTCATTGTAGGTACATGGATCATAATCCCGTTCCTCAGGGACGAAGTCTGACGACTCTTCCAAGAACATATATCTATCAGGTTGTATCATAACCCTCCCACTACGACGAGGTACTATCGGTTGTGGTATAACATTTATGACACGTTGTGCAGTTATTTGTGGTTCATTCTCTTGTACTGTTGGTACTAAAGTACTTGGTGTCTCATCTCTCAGTTCTTCTAGAACAACTCTATTTGTGGGTTTATGGTTCATCACATAGTCTTCCTCTAAGAATCGGGCATTAGTGCTAACAATGACCTTTTGATCCTTAGGACTATAAAATAAACCTCCTTTCGTTCCTCTTGGATAGCCTACAAATAAGCGTACTTCTATATAAGATTCCAACTTATCTCCTTTCTCATTCAGCACATGTGCTGGACTACCCCAAATGCGAACATGTTTCAGACTAGGCTTATGCCCAATCCACAGCTCTGTGGGAGTAAGAGGTACTGACTTAGAAGGAACTAAGTTCAAAAAATAAGCTGCAGTCTCTAAGGCATATCCCCAAAACGAATCTGGTAAATCCGAATAACTCATCATTGATCTAATGTAACGCCCCAGTCCCAAAATACGTAGGACTAAAAATGTATCATGCCAGCTGTCTACATACGAAGTATACTCCAATATATGGATATCTCGTATGTACACATAAGCTGTAAAATATAGTAACCATGAAGCTAATCTCATCCACAAAACAATATATCATAAAATCAACTTATTAAAGTCATTTGTACAAACGTTGGGCGGAGACAAAGTCCACTACCAACTATCTAAAAATAAAATATACAAGAAGTGAATCGATAAAATTTCAAACGAACCAAGCGCAATTCTCTCCGAAGGAAGGAAGGAGATCACGGCCTTCGCTAGAACACCTGCAGTAAACCATAAAAGCATACACCTGGAGAGATAACTAGGTCCTCAGAGGGACGTAACAAGATACAGGAATAACATGCCATGTATAACTGCATAAGTAACTACTATAAATCTATAAGACAATGGGGTCCCTAACCATCTATTTGATATGCACTTTGAGGACAACGTTCTACGCAGGGGCTGTAACGGATTTACGCAAGCAAGTAATAAAGAGTGGCTGTCAAGTAGCGCTCATCCGAGGCACTATCGGCTAGGCAGCACGTAGTGCTCAACCGAGTCACTATCACCCATAATGTGTGTAAAAAATAAATGTAACCAAAAATAAATGTAGCCCCTACGCTAGTAGCTGTCCCCTCCCTCCAATGATACTATACATGCATCGTAACCACGACACACGAACACGTGTCGTTTCCACAACACGATTTATATTCAATAACTGTCAAGCCTTCTAACATGCATCTATTGACAGTTATTCCTACGCATGCGTACGGGTGATCAGCCAACACGCAAGTGACCACTACATGATACTCACAACTTACACACAACTCGTGATACAATCGTGACAAAGTCAATGACATGCATTCTATTGACGGAAGTCTATTAACTCTAGGTCCACAAGCAAGAAGAAAAATAAATAACTGAAAATAAAAGTACAGAAAATAATAATAGAATAATAAAATGAACTAAATGTAAGCAGTAATTATGGCAAGGTATCTTGCCTGATTCTGTACTGTAAATATGAAATGCCGCTCCCGCGTCCATGCCTCCGGAACCCGACGCTCATAGATAATTAATTAACTAAATTAAGTCACTACTTATGAAACTTACGATACGACTTAATTAGTCAAAGTAATGTGTTAAAATTATATTCAATCTCTCATGGAACCATTTAGATCCATACAATCACACACAGGTTCCACGAGACATCGAAACACAATTTTAGGGTTTCTAACTTTTAATTAGTCTGTTATGCCCCTACTTCAATAACATACTTAAAAATCATGTAAAAATCATAAAAATAATATTTAAACTAATTTTATACATATTTATCTCTGAAATTTCAGAATTAATATTTCTAAAGACATTTATGACTAGTTGATTAATAAGTCAGCTAGTCTACCCGAAACACACCCGAAACATAGTTAATGACTCAAAATTGCTAAAATAACCAAAAATATATTTTAAACAGCAATAAAATAATTTATTTCATAGAATAATATCAGAGGTACAAGGGTTGAGTTATACTACAAGTTTGGAACATTCTAGGTCAGTCGGTTACCCGAAATTAACTAGTTTTGACCTACAATTTTTCGGACCAGATTTGAGTTGCTAAAATTATGAAAAAATACTTAAAAATCCTAATTTATGTATATGAACACACATAAAATTTATTTTATAAAATAGTCACCAATAACACATAGTTCCTTTACAATGGGATTAATTTTGATCCTACCGACACATGAATATTACGCATATATTTCATGAAACCTTTATGGATGATTATACCTAAAAAATTCATCAAAATATGATTTCTACAAAATTAATAATATATTTTCTACATAATTTTAGTAAAGTTTTTTAGAAGAAAATATTCGGGTTCTTACCAAAGATCCTTGCTAGAAAGGGTGATGATGACTTCTCTTCACTAAAGCTCCAATCTTTTCCGCTATCCTCGTTTGCTAATCCTCTCTTGTTGAGCATGGGAGATTTGATAATGGATATAGAGGATTGGATGGGGGAGATTAGTTTTTAGGGTTTGTTTTGAGGGGTTTCGGGGATGTATGGTGGAGGAGATGAGTTTTTGTGAAGGATGGAGAGATGTGCAATGGAGGAGATGATGTATAGATGCTATGAGGAGTTTGTTGCCGACAAAATTATGGAGAGATAGAGGGGTTTTGGTCGGCCAAAGGTGAGGGAGAGAAAGATTAGGATTTGGTTAAGGTTTGGGATAAGTTGGTATATTTAAACATATCCTTAAATGAATTTTAAGCAATCTAGGATTTAAATCCTATTTAAATTGATGCATTCGGCCATGGGGGGGTTGCTTGGATGAAATTAGCATGGTGGGGGTCCACTTGGCATGATTTGGTTGTTTGGTGAATTGGCAAGTTGATTGGATTGAGGATTTAAAAAGGGGTTTCCTAATATAGAACTATTTAATTCTATCTATGTGATTACACTACAAAATCTGAATTAAATACAAATAAATGTAATTATTAATATTTATTAATGCCCAATATGCCTACATAGGGTTGGGTTTGACTTGGAAGAGGTTTGGAAAGGTTTTGTGCAACCGGGTCTCCTAAAAAGTTATAAAGGCTTTCTTAACTAATTAATTAAATAAAAATATAACTTGTGCCATAATTTGAATGGTTAACATGCAAGAGATTACAATATGACCATGGCTTTCCTAACATGGCTAGAATACTAGTTGAAGCACCTGACTACGCTAGGCATGCCATACTTTCTAGTCGTCTTGCATATTCAAACTCAACCATAGCTATAGTCCTTTTACATAATATAAATAAGATAAAAATAAATTAGAATTAAATAAAATCCAAAAATAATTTAAATATTCCTTTAAATTATAAGGGGTTTTACATCCTACCCAACTTATGATAATTTCGTCCTCGAAATTAAAAATAATCATAATATCAAGAATTGCGAGAATTTGTACGGAGGGATAGTAGGTACGTCAAATCTTAGCTCAATTTTTGAAAGGATGGAGGGGTGGTTGTCATAGAAATCTCAATTGACCTCATATTCTACAAGATAGGGTATGCTTCCTTCCAGAATCTACCCAACTTATAGAAGTTGGCCACCCGAAAAGATCATCGTCATTACAAGACCTTGAGAAGGACAATTTCTAGGAAGGGGCACGAGAATAATGGACACTTCTGACCGCAGTCTTGGATTCTAAGTGAGCCTCGATAACACCATAACGTTCTTAGTCAATAACAACTATAAGAAAGTTACTACAATCAAACATTGTCACTCTAGGGGTCATGCTTCTGACAAGCTGGTAGCGACCTTTGTTGGAATATACTAAGGTGTGTCAGTTCAGAAGGATTCGTTCTACGTCTAACATGGGAAACTAAGAAGTGAGCTTGAAAACATAAGGAAGAAGAATTTATGACCAAGTGATGAGAATCGATGATAATTAAAGAACCCAGGCTATAGAATATGATTAGGCAAGTGTTTTGAAAACTCTAAGTCAAAACGACTAATATATGTGGGTTGATGTTTGGTGTTGTGTAGGAGGCATGCGCTTGCTTGTTGAAGGCATACGTCATAGGTGTGCGTCTTGCATAGATCTTGAGTATTCAGTTTAGTTAAGGGAATGGGTCGATATTTGTATGGGTGAAATCGAATAGGTCAAATTTGGGTCTCTATGGTTTGTTTTGAGGAAACAATGTGTCATGCACGTGGTATAATTTTTAAATGGTGCACTGGAAAGTTCGTTTGCGTGGGACATGTATGTCATGTGAGTAGCATGACTAGTCTAGTTCGTGAATGTGAAATTTGTCGAAAGGAAAGGCTAACGATGTGCTTCAATTATCAAAATCATGGTCGAGGGTATCACATGATACGAATATGGGCCGACGTTATGAACCATTAAGTTATTAGTCTAATTGAAACCAATCATTTCCAACCACTTGTAAATTCTAAAATCTTATGTTCCTTAGAGAGGCTTGCGATCTATTTGCCTTAAAAAAATTTGCTATTGATTTAAACAAAAATGATTCTATGATTGACTTGAAGAATTTTGGTTACAATCTGTTACCGTAGTTATCTAAATGCACGAGTAAAGGGATATAAAATGCAAAATAAAAGATCATTTCATAAATTCTATACAGACGAAAGAACGGTCACGATTGTAATCCCATTTTGAGAGCTAGAGTATAATAAGTTCAATGTTCTACCCAACTTATAGAAGTTGGTTAATCGGGGAAAGCACAGTAATAGGGCTTATAAGAAGGTTAAATTTCAAGGAGGTATAGGAAGTATGAGGTATTTCCAATCATAGTCACAGACTCTATAGGAAGTCTAGGTATTATCTATTTAATATGGCCCATATATTAATTATGTTTGGTCAAGACAGTATGAGAGGTCTTGGTCAAGTATATCCGGAAGCAAGTTGGTATCGAGAGATGCATAACATAGGCTACGAAGAGATGCAGTTACGAAATCTATGGAAGGAGAATTAGTGAGCCAAGAGGTGAGACCTACATAATAGGGCGAGGGCCTATTTCATCAAGTTTGGTTTTATAGTCCCAATATGGCGATGGGCTATGATGGGTTTAACTGAGTCTCAATAGGTTCCCTAATTGGACTTCAATATTTGATTGCATGAACTTTAGATTTTAATCTATAGTGGCTAGACAAAATTTTGTGGAATTTTAAACCATCCCTATTAGGTTAGGGTAATGTAGAATAGGTTCAAATTCAAGTGGTTGGGCAAATTTCTCGTAGGGTTGGTAGAATAGGTTCTGTAAGTCGTGAGATGCGCCTTTTATGACTTTTGTGGTTAAGTAGCACACAAGGCCTCTATTGAGTGGCACACTAGTGGCATGTGCGTTGAGGGCTACGAGTAGATCACAACCATATATTGGGCCAAAAGATTTGAGTCAAGGTTGGATCTCTAACTGCAGTCCGAAAGTACATCGGTGTTATGGTAAGGGTTATCGCTAGTCCCTTTTGACCTGAAAGTCGTATCATAATAATAGAGTCCAAGGAGATGTATTTGTGTGGGACATGATATGTCTACTTGAAGGTGGACTCGTTTAAGTTTTGCATATAAATTTTGTTGGAAGGTAACAGCTAGTATTACACTCCAAATATCAAAGTCACGGTAAGGGACACCAAAAGATCTAAAAGAAAGTGGGAGTTCACGAGTCACTAATTTATCATCCTAGTGAGAACCAATTTACCTCAATCAATCGATGATCCCCAAATTCCTAAAAGTAAGAATGGCTTACAATCTATTCACTCTAGAGACTAGGATATGGTTTTAGGAATAATGAGGTTAGGAATATTTGAGTCGTGATATCGTACCTTGACATTTGGTAATAATAAGTCACGATGTGATCGATAACATGATAGGGTAGTTGTGAATCAGTTTCGAGGATTGTACCCCGAGTCCTAATAAAAGGAAATGATCACGTACAGTGATACCTGAGTCGATAAGATGGAATGACCCGCTTGTCCATGGTATACGAGAGTCTATCGGTAGAATAACGAACTCTAAAGCACGTCATGGAAAAGATCCCTAACTACTAAGTCGTGAATTTCTATTTGTGTCAAACCTGCCAGACTATAGTCACAAGCGTTTTAGAGGTATTAGATGTAGTGCTCATGCATCACTTGTTGATTACTAATACAACATAATGACGGGGCATCATGCTACAGATTTTGGCTAAGCTGGTGAATGTGTTGTTCTAATATTATGTCACTTCTTTGATAATTTAATTTTGTACCTAGAGTAACATCTGCTGAATCTCTAATCTTGGAATGGGTGTCTACCACGGTCCTTGCAATGCTTGTCCTTGTTTTGGTCTATTCTTCTCTGTCTAAATCGTGGGGGCATAGTCAAGTAAGGTTTGAGTTAAGGCATACGGGTTGCTAGTTAAGCCAAGAATCAAGATGAATATTTGGAGACCCACAATAAATGATTCCTAGAGATTAGATAGTCTCATAGGTTTGTGGTTTACCCAAGGGTAAGATCTTACTCATCTTTCAAGCTCAAATGACTAGAAGGTCACGATATTACTATTAGGGTCGAGGGAAGGACGAGCAACTTTAGGCAAGGTTGTAGTTATATGGCTTGGCCGATGGTTGCTATACTTGTGCATATAACTACCATGGCCGTGGGAATAATCTGTATTTATCTACCAAATACGAGCGTTCGTCTTTCCAATCAGTGAAAGACAAAAGTAATAAAGAGTTCAAGAAAGATGTCACTGAATACAATTACGTAATTCAAAGGCAAATGTGTAATTCAAGAGGAATTGTCAATGCAGTCGCGGATGAGATCCTAGATACCTCTATATCTCAATCCACGTAGGATAATCATATGAAGAGTGAACCAAGTGCACTATGGTTGATCAGACCATAATACATTGATTCTAATTAGACAATATGCTTGTGGGCGTCCCCGGTATACATATGTCCTGAACAAGCTCAACAAAGAATAAGCTTGCAATACTAGGCTATAAATAGCGTCGTTATTAGTGGTAGTTTAAAGTATAAGTACGGGAGAATACGTTGAAAGCAGTAATAAATAGTTTGAGATTCACAAGGATCTAAGTCTTATCCGGTGTGCTTGCGTATACAGTCGTCCTACTGGTTCTTGTATCAGGCCTTAGTTGACCAATGGGTATGGGCTACGAAATCTCTATATTCTAGGTAAACATCTCTTCTACACTAGCATATATTCATTATCACTCTGTTACACTTTAATACTAGGTAAAAAGGATACGGGTGGTTGGTTGTAGTCATACTACTCAACTTATGAAGTCAACTAATGGAGTAATTGAGGAATATAACACGTATACTCGTATGAGTTATCTCATAACCTTCCTATTCAACACGAAAGAAGATAAGATTTGTTGTGAAAGGAATCAAGTAGAAGGAAGTCAAGATAATCCGACGAGAGTTCGAGATTTGGAATTGAGGGAGGAAGTAAAGCTTGTGGATGAGATTCCTATATTCTAATCCTATATGCAGGTTCACATCGGTACAGTAGCGTAACCGATGTGACAAACTAGACCTGCATGGGCCACCACAAAAACATGTAACGCCCCAGTCCTAAAATACGTAGGACTAGAAACGTATCATGCCAGCTGTCTACATACGAAGTATACTCCAATATATGGATATCTCGTATGTACACATAAGCTGTAAAATGTAGTAACCATGAAGCTAATCTCATCCACAAAATAATATATCATAAAATCAACTTATTAAAGTCATTCGTACAAACGTTGGGCGGAGACAAAGTCCACTACCAACTATCTCAAAATAAAATATACAAGAAGTGAATTGATAAAATTTCAAACGAACCAAGCGCAATTCTCTTCGAAGAAAGGGAGAAGATCACGGCCTTCGCTAGGACACCTGTAGTAAACCATGAAAGCATACACCTGGAGAGATAACCAGGTCCTCAGAGGGACGTAACAAGATACAAGAAGAACATGCCATGTATAATTGCATAAGTAACTACTATAAATCTATAAGACAATGGGGTCCCTAACCATCTATGTGATATGCACTTTGAGGACAACGTTCTACGCAGGGGCTGACGGATTCACGCAAGCAAGTAATAAAGAGTGGCCGTCAAGTAGCGCTCATCCGAGACACTATCGGCCGGGCAACACATAGTGCTAATCCGAGTCACTATCACCCATAATGTGTGTAAAAAATAAATGTAGCCCCTACGCTAGTAGCTGTCCCCTCTCCCCCAATGATACTATACATGCATCGTAACCATTACACATGAACACCTGTCGTTTCCACAACACGGTTTATATTCAATAACTGTCAAGTCTTCTAACATGCATCTATTGACAGTTATTCCTACGCATGCGCACCGGTGATCAGCCAACACGCAAGTGACCACTACATGATACTCACAACTTACACACAACTCATGATACAATCGTGACAAAGTCAGTGACATGCATTCTATTGACGGAAGTCTCTTAACTCTAGGTCCACAAGCAAGAAGAAAAATAAATAACTGAAAATAAAAGTGCATAAAATAATAATAGAATAATAAAATGCAACTAAATATAAGCAGTAATTATGGCAAGGTATCTTGCCTGATTCCCTACTGTAATATGAAATGCCGCTCCCGCGTCCACGCCTCCGGAACCCGGCGCTCCTAGATAATTAATTAACTAAATTAAGTCACTACTTATGAAACTTACGATACGACTTAATTAGTCAATGTAATGTGTTAAAATTATATTCAATCTCTCGTGGCACCATTTAGATCCATACAATACACACAGGTTCCACGAGACATCGAAACACAGTTTTAGGGTTTCTAACTTTTAATTAGTCTGTTATTCCCCTACTTCAATAACATACTTAAAAATCATATAAAAATAATAAAAATAATATTTAAACTAATTTTCTGCATATTTATCTCTAAAATTCCAGAATTAATATTTCTAAAGACATTTATGACTAGTTGATTAATAAGTTAGCTATTCTACCCGAAACACACCCGGAACATAGTTAATGACTCAAAATTGCTAAAATAACCAAAAATATATTTTAAACAGCAATAAAATAATTTATTTCATAGAATAATATCAGAGGTACAAGGGTTGAGTTATACTACAAGTTTGAAATATTCTAGGTCAGCCGGTAACCCGAAATTAACTAGTTTTGACCTACAAATTTTCGGACCAGATTTGAGTTGCTAAGATTAAAATACTTAAAAATCGTAATTTATGTATATGAACACACATAAAATTCAGTTTAGAAAATAGGCACCAATAACTCATAGTTCCTTTACAATGGGATTAATTTTGATCCTACCGACACATGAATATTACGCATATATTTCATGAAACCTTTATGGATGATTATACCTAAAAAATTCATCAAAATATGATTTCTAAAAAATTAATAACATATTTTCTACATAATTTTAGTAAAGGTTTTTAGAAGATAATATTCGGGTTCTTACCAAAGATCCTTGCTAGAAGGGGTGATGATGACTTCTCTTCACCAAAGCTCCAATCTTTTTCGCTATCCTTGCTTGCTAATCCTCTCTTGGTGAGCATGGGAGAGTTGATAATGGCTATAGAGGATTGGATGGGGGAGATTAGTTTTTAGGGTTTGTTTTGAGAGGTTTCGGGGATGTGTGATAGAGGAGATAAATTTTTATGAAGGATGGAGAGATATGCAATGGAGGAGATGATGTATAGATGCTATGAGGAGTTTTTTGCTGCCAAAATTATGGAAAAGGAGAGGGGTTTTGGTCGGCCAAAGGTGAGGGAGAGAAAGATTAGGATTTGGTTAAGGTTTGGGATAAGTTGGTATATTTAAACATATCCTTACATGAATTTTAAGTAATCTAGGATTTAAATCCTATTTAAATTGATGCATTCGGCCATGGGGGGGTTGCTTGGATGAAATTAGCATGGTGGGGGTCCACTTGGCATGATTTGGTTGTTTGGTGAGTTGGCAAGTTGATTGGATTGAGGATTTAAAAAGGGGTTTCCTAATATAGAACTATTTAATTCTATCTATGTGATTACACTACAAAATCTGAATTAAATACAAATAAATGTAATTATTAATATTTATTAATGCCCAACATGCCTACATAGGGTTGGGTTTGACTTGGAAGAGGTTTGGAAAGGTTTTGTGCAACCGGGTCTCCTAAAAAGTTATAAAGGCTTTCTTAACTAATTAATTAAATAAAAATATAACTTGTGCCATAATTTGAATGGTTAACATGCAAGAGATTACAATATGACCATGGCTTTCCTAACATGGCTAGAATACTAGTTGAAGCACCTGACTACGCTAGGCATGCCATACTTTCTAGTCGTCTTGCATATTCAAACTCAACCATAGCTATAGTCCTTTTACATAATATAAATAAGATAAAAATAAATTAGAATCGATCGTCCTCGCTTGTGCATATTCAAACTCAACCATGCATTCGGCCATGGGGGGGGGGTTGTGTCACGCCCCGATTCATAGAGTCATTTATTCACATATTTTATCTCTTGGAATCGATCGTCCTCGCTTGGGCGTGATGCCGTACAAGTCTGGTATTGCACTTGTACAAGGCAAAGATGGTACATACTCGATTATTCTTCAAATAGGAACACATCGCAGCGGCAGAAGCAGATAAATTGAATTTAGTGAGGACAATCTTTCTTATTGAATAGAAGTAAATCACTTCTTTATAGCAGCGGAGAAAAAGAGTAACTTAAAGCCACACAGAGATATATAGAACTTTATTCTCTTTATTGATAGTTGAAGAAGAGTACAAGACTTGTATTGAAGTACAATGATTATAGCACATCTCTCTTTACATTAGAAACCAACTGAACAATGCTATACAGCTTACATTTGATATTTGGATACAATAGATGACAACTCGATATACCGACTTGGCTCACAATCTCACTGGTACAACTGATTACAATGTTCCATACATTATGCCCTTTATAAACAGAAGACATCATCTTGTGCAAGGAGAGCTTCTGTATGCCCAATAAATCTTCGATGCCGCGGGACCAATCCAGCTAAACTTCGTGTGTAGAACATTCCAAGCACAAGCACCTGCCCACAAAACGTGGGTCAGCACATCATCTATGTACTGGCGAGCAGAATCCAACCCACTCGCATAAACCAACATTTAAGTGATCATTTAAGCATGCATTTATTAGAGTGATCTTTCTACTTGGGCCTAGCATCAGTTTACAGTTCATGGGTAATAATCAGAGTGAAGCATGTAAACATATTCTTAATAGCATTCATGTGGACATATCATTTTAGCATTCTTCGTGTTATCATACAAAGGCTTCATTGAGGCATACTAGGTGTTATTATGAAAAGACATCATTGAGGCATCGTTAACAGTAACATCTTAAACATGTTATGACAGTTCTCACTTCAAGCATCACTTAGCATGTATGTTGTGTTTTGAGCAGTGATTATAGCATGGCATCTTTCTAGCATACTCAATTTAACATGTTAAGCAGGATCCCATACTGAAAGGCTACATACAGCATCATTTACTTTTTTGAAACGTAAGTACGCAAGTTAAACCAACACGTATATTGAATTATCACATTAAGTGATTTCTTACCGATAGCCGACTCCCTCGTACCTGCATAAAATACAGGATAATATGATATTATTACTCTGCCTGCACAAAGCATTCATTAGCTTGCATCCTGACTACATGACCACTGGTGATTGTGCACCATGTCGACGTGCCATATAGGACTTCATAGGGTATGGGATATACCCTTCACCAGGTTGCGAGCCCGAATGAGGATCCCAATACCGTGCTACCAAAGCACCAATTCCTCCTAGGCCGACTCGATCCCACCGCCGCGGGTACCGTTCGAGGAAATCCTTGTATACAAGTACGTCTATGGTCATGCGAATGCGTGTCCGACCCGATCGTATTCGAAGTCGCATGATACAATAATAAGATAAGAAAAGGCAACAGTTCATCATCTCCTCTTTCCAATATTTTTACCTGTTCACTTGGTGATCTCAATGATCCCAAGCCGCATCATTTCTCATTGCATCAATCGTTGCAACATTTCTCATATCATTCCTTTCTAAGAGGAACAAATAATATTTCATTCATACCGATAGGACCTGCATCATTTCATTCATATCATAGGGGCAATATTCTTTCTTTCATTGCTTAGAAGGAAGCAAGCAACAGCAACAGTTATACAGAATATACATGATTCTAGTGTTTCATTCAATTCTTTGTGTTAATAGCATAGCCAGTTCATTACTCATGTATCATTCTCGTAGCATCTCATTACTCAAGTGATTTATTCATTTCATCAAGATTAAGCATAAGAGACATTATCGATTCATTCTCAGGCATCAAGTTACATTAGCAGTTCGAGTGTGATTCAATCAGCAATTCAATATTCATGTCTTATTCATTTCAATAATCCACAACATAGGCATCTCTATTATTCAGCAACTAAGACATGGAACATTTAGGGACATTTCATAGCATCACATTATTCCATTTATTAAGCATGTAGGAATAAGGAGGAAGGAGGACAGTTCCACTTGCCTGCATAAAAGGGTCTTCCTGCTCAATTCCCGCTAAGCGTAGCTTCACCAGCGAGCCACGTTCCAATACCCATTCCGTCTAGCCAGCTAAGAGAGACTACATCAGTCTCAACTCTCTTAATCTCCAACACAGTCACGGTCCAACATTCTGATCCCATCCAACAAGCCAACCAAATGCCTCGTGCGGAGCGGGGCATTACATAATATACCACTCAGAAAAAGTTTCGTCCTCGAAACTTAAGGAAACAACTCTTTCTACTAGATTCTTTTAGTCACAATGAGTTACTCATTCAGCTTCAATTCAATATTCATTTTAGCCCACTTGATCATTTTCAAAATAGCTATCCAATTGTATCATTTTAATCAATCAACGATTCAATCCATCTTTTTCTTTTTCCAAATACTTGCAACTTCTCATTGATTCACCAACATTTGTCTCGCATTTTTCTCTCGGTCGCAACATATCACTTCGTTTGGATCCATACACATATTTTAGGCGTCTCCAAAACATATGCATTTCAGCCAAATTCTGTACTAGTGCGATAAATTCTTCCCATAATGTTATCTCAGTCGCAACCAATCACTTCGGCTGGATCCATACACATATTTCAGGCGTCTCCAAAACATATGTACTTCAGCCAACTTCCATGATAGCATAATTCGATCAGCCACAATATAACTCTTTTTTCCAAATCAGGCTTAGCATTCCTTCAATTGACTTATCACTTTATTCACTTGCCACAAACGCTATCTTCCAGGCCACAACATTTAATATCTGGGACAGCTCTCTATCCAAGCATAACATTTCTAACATTCGATCAAAGGTCTAACTTAGAGCCAATCATATCAAGGTTTCGCAACAACAATCATATTCCTTCCCAAATCCAACAATATTTTTCACCGAGGCAATTCATCTTTTCTAAAAGATACAATCCGACATCACCAACTATCGATACCGATCCAATATTTCCGTCATGAGCAGCCAATTCCATCTCATATAATAATTTACTATCTGATACATAAAACTCAAGTCTCATCCCACGATTCAATTTCCCGCTATAGGCCGACACATAATCCTCAAGGGTCAAACATCTCTAAGGTTCACATTGGATCATATACTTACAACTTATCATTCTTAGGTTATACTCATCACCATCTCTCGTTCAATGCCACAAGGTCATTCTATGATTCGCCAACGGCCATCTATTATTTGGTCCAGTCTCAATGGTTAGCTATACCGACAGCTATACCTAATCATTCAGGTGACTTCCCTAGAGTGGACGGCTACTAGGGATCATGCTAGTTTCTTATTCTCAGGGCCAATAAGCAACTGACAGTTCTAAGGAACTCTACCCAAACCTATGGGTATCAACTAAGTCTGAATAATGAGTCGCCAATTGGGCTAAGCCAGCAATTGGTAATTCATCAACTGGTCGCTAGGGTTAAGTCTATCTATCCAGGGTCTTCCTCAAGGAAATAATTCCCACAGAGGCTCATTCTAGACTTACCCAACGATCGACTAAGATCGAACTATCAACATTACGGTCAATTTCCAATCTGACATATGATCTTCATCGTTCTAATAATCCATCAAGTAAATTTTCCAATGATTCAATTTCTATTTCCATTTCTTTGTACCCACACGAACCCATAAGCCAATGCTAACTATTCAAGGGTCATCGATTCCGATAATCTTAATATAATTATGGAATCATACTATTCGGTCCGTATGACAAAGTCACACCGCTAAGTCATAAGCCAGCAAACTATATCCCAATCCAACAGTCACATATACCGACATTATCCAACACATTTGCAATTTCTAATTCCCATTCTTTTCATCAATCATCAATATTATCTTACAGGCATTCTTAAATCTCGTTCTTTTCCCAGCCGTCAAAATCTCATACGGACATTCTTAAAATTCCCCACCTCAAGGGTCGAGTAGTTCATTCCATTCAATCCGATAATTTATGTATCAATTAACAATCCTTTATGCAACATAAATATTCAGGATTGCTACTAGTTACTTTTCTAATCCCATTAAATTCCTCAGCATACTTGCACATAGGCAACAACTATCCTTTGGTGATCTAGATGGGTTAACATCTATTACACCTTAGGGTCAGGCACAGATCTCTAATATTCTTTTGGTCATCGACAACTTTTTCCCAAAACTTCCAACTTAGCAATCAACTTTGTATTAGCCACATATGATTTACATCCACCAATCGAAGTCAACATTCAGATGTTCTAAGCCACCACATTCTCTAGCCAAATCCATTTACCCGTAGCATACTAACTGCCTTACTAGCTCGAGTCATCACTCGACTAAACAATTTCTAACCAAGCCAACCGGTTACAATTTCTAGAATCTTGCTACCCAACATAGCATCACCGTCAGGGGACACTCGAGTCATCTAGCAACAATACATGACTCCCAGCTACGTCTCGGCACTACCCAGTACTCACAGATAGTCTCATTGCTATTCTATGGAAAGGGTCAACAACATCTCGTTCTGAGGTGGTAGAGGCAATATACCACTCAGAAACGAAGCCATCCTTAAACAATACCAAGTCAATCTTTTCCGGACATTCCTGATCTATAATGATCACAATACTTAACCAACATCTCGGGGTCTCAATATCACAAGGCAACATTCTTAGGGTCTCAAAGCAGTAGCCAGCACACATGAGTCAATTCACTAATTCAGTTGAACTCATCCATCAATTATTTCATTCCCAACTCTTTTCCAACATCACATGCAATTCTCAACTCGTTGCAGCATACATAGCCATTCCTTTATTCCCATATTCCAAAAAGCATTCACAATATAGCATACTATGGCATCGAGTCATTATTGGGTTATTTGTGTCCAAACCAACAAAATTATTCATTCAGGGGCATCACAATGTATATAGACTTATTGTATGGAACATCCAGTGAGCAGCCAAGAGGGTCAACGAATTTTCAGACACAAGCAACATAGGATAATTGCAGAACGACGACAGCATAATCGCAGAAGCAATCTTTGATTTAATCTCGGAAGCAACGTTGAGTAATCGCGGAAGCAACTTTGGTTAATCGCCGATGCAACTTTGATTTGAAACGAATCAAAGAAGAGACCAAGGACGTAAAGCCGTGCTCTGATACCAATTTGTCACGCCCCGATTCATAGAGTCATTTATTCACATATTTTATCTCTTGGAATCGATCGTCCTCGCTTGGGCGTGATGCCGTACAAGTCTGGTATTGCACTTGTACAAGGCAAAGATGGTACATACTCGATTATTCTTCAAATAGGAACACATCGCAGCGGCAGAAGCAGATAAATTGAATTTAGTGAGGACAATCTTTCTTATTGAATAGAAGTAAATCACTTCTTTATAGCAGCGGAGAAAAAGAGTAACTTAAAGCCACACAGAGATATATAGAACTTTATTCTCTTTATTGATAGTTGAAGAAGAGTACAAGACTTGTATTGAAGTACAATGATTATAGCACATCTCTCTTTACATTAGAAACCAACTGAACAATGCTATACAGCTTACATTTGATATTTGGATACAATAGATGACAACTCGATATACCGACTTGGCTCACAATCTCACTGGTACAACTGATTACAATGTTCCATACATTATGCCCTTTATAAACAGAAGACATCATCTTGTGCAAGGAGAGCTTCTGTATGCCCAACAAATCTTCGATGCCGTGGGACCAATCCAGCTAAACTTCGTGTGTAGAACATTCCAAGCACAAGCACCTGCCCACAAAACGTGGGTCAGCACATCATCTATGTACTGGCGAGCAGAATCCAACCCACTCGCATAAACCAACATTTAAGTGATCATTTAAGCATGCATTTATTAGAGTGATCTTTCTACTTGGGCCTAGCATCAGTTTACAGTTCATGGGTAATAATCAGAGTGAAGCATGTAAACATATTCTTAATAGCATTCATGTGGACATATCATTTTAGCATTCTTCGTGTTATCATACAAAGGCTTTATTGAGGCATACTAGGTGTTATTATGAAAAGACATCATTGAGGCATCGTTAACAGTAACATCTTAAACATGTTATGACAGTTCTCACTTCAAGCATCACTTAGCATGTATGTTGTGTTTTGAGCAGTGATTATAGCATGGCATCTTTCTAGCATACTCAATTTAACATGTTAAGCAGGATCTCATACTGAAAGGCTACATACAACATCATTTACTTATTTGAAACGTAAGTACGCAAGTGAAACCAACACGTATATTGAATTATCACATTAAGTGATTTCTTACCGATAGCCGACTCCCTCGTACCTGCATAAAATACAGGATAATATGATATTATTACTCTGCCTGCACAAAGCATTCATTAGCTTGCATCCTGACTACATGACCACTGGTGATTGTGCACCATGTCGACGTGCCATATAGGACTTCATAGGGTATGGAATGTACCCTTCACCAGGTTGCGAGCCCGAATGAGGATCCCAATACCGTGCTACCAAAGCACCAATTCCTCCTAGGCCGACTCGATCCCACCGCCGCGGGTACCGTTCGAAGAAATCCTTGTATACAAGTACGTCTATGGTCATGCGAATGCGTGTCCGACCCGATCGTATTCGAAGTCGCATGATACAATAATAAGATAAGAAAAGGCAACAGTTCATCATCTCCTCTTTCCAATATTTCTACCTGTTCACTTGGTGATCTCAATGATCCCAAGCCGCATCATTTCTCATTGCATCAATCGTTGTAACATTTCTCATATCATTCCTTTCTAAGAGGAACAAATAACATTTCATTCATACCGATAGGACCTGCATCATTTCATTCATATCATAGGGGCAATATTCTTTCTTTCATTGCTTAGAAGGAAGCAAGCAACAGCAACAGTTATACAGAATATACATGATTCTAGTGTTTCATTCAATTCTTTGTGTTAATAGCATAGCCAGTTCATTACTCATGTATCATTCTCGTAGCATCTCATTACTCAAGTGATTTATTCATTTCATCAAGATTAAGCATAAGAGATATTATCGATTCATTCTCAGGCATCAAGTTACATTAGCAGTTCGAGTGTGATTCAATCAGCAATTCAATATTCATGTCTTATTCATTTCAATAATCCACAACATAGGAATCTCTATTATTCAGCAACTAAGACATGGAACATTTAGGGACATTTCATAGCATCACATTATTCCATTTATTAAGCATGTAGGAATAAGGAGGAAGGAGGACAGTTCTACTTGCCTGCATAAAAGGGTCTTCCTGCTCAATTCCCGCTAAGCGTAGCTCCACCAGCGAGCCACGTTCCAATACCCATTCCGTCTAGCCAGCTAAGAGAGACTACATCAGTCTCAACTCTCTTAATCTCCAACACAGTCACGGTCCAACATTCTGATCCCATCCAACAAGCCAACCAAATGCCTCGTGCGGAGCGGGGCATTACAGGTTGTTTGGCCAAAATTAGCATGGTGGGGGTCCACTTGGCATGATTTGGTTATTTGGTGAGTTGGCAAGTTGATTGGATTGAGGATTTAAAAAGGGGTTTCCTAATATAGAACTATTTAATTCTATCTATGTGATTACACTACAAAATCTGAATTAAATACAAATAAATGTAATTATTAATATTTATTAATGCCCAATATGCCTACATAGGGTTGGATTTGGCTTGGAAGAGGTTTGGAAAGGTTTTGTGCAACCGGGTCTCCTAAAAAGTCATAAAGACTTTCTTAACTAATTAATTAAATAAAAATATAACTTGTGCCATAATTTGAATGGTTAATATGCAAGAGATTACAATATGACCATAGCATTCCTAACATGGCTAGAATACTAGTTAAAGCTCCCGACTACGCTAGGCATACCATACTTTCTAGTCGTCTTGCATATTCAAACTCAACCATGGTTATAGTCCTTTTATATAATATAAATAAGATAAAGATAAATTAGAATTAAATAAAATCCAAAAATAATTTAAATATTCCTTTAAATTATAAGGGGTTTTACATCTAACCATCTCCATAAGAGTTCTATTCCTTCTTCGGCTACACCATTCTGCTAGGGCATTCCAGGTACAGTCAATTGGGATGCAATCCCAGCCTCTGATAAATAATCCCTAAACTCTCTAAAAAGGTACTCACCACCACGATCTGATCGTAATGACTTGATACATTTTTTATGCCGTTTCTCCGTTTCAGCCTTGTACTCTTTGAATTTCTCAAAGCACTCAGACTTACGGTGCATCAAATAAATGTATTCATACCTTGAATAATCGTCAATAAATGTGACAAAATATTCAAAGCCACCTCTAGCTTGGATAGTCATGGGTCCACACAAATCAGAATGAACCAATTCTAACACATCTTTGGCCCTATACCCCTTTGCTGTAAAAGGCCTTTTGGTCATTTTACCTTCCAAGCAGGATTCACAGACTGGTAGTGCCTCCACTTCCAATGAACTCAAAGGTCCATCTTCAACCTGTCTTTGAATCCTTCTTAGGTTAATATGCCCCAATCGCAAGTGCCAAAGATATGTTTGGTTCATACGAGAAGGTTCTTTTCTCTTATTTAAGTTAGATGACATATTATTCATTTCCATAAGTTGAATTGAGGGCAAAATAGGATTAATAAAATACAGATTATCAACCAATACCCCAGAACAGTTAAAATGTTTATTCATTCTAATAACAATATTATCATTAAAATAAACTGAATATCCATCCTTAACTAACATAGAAACAGAAACTAAATTCCTTCTAAGTGAAGGTGCATAAAGACAATCTCTCAAAGTCAAAGACTTATTTCTACCAAAAGATAAAGTAACATCTCCTAATGCAACGACCAATACTTTTGTAGCATCACCCATGAACAAGCATATCTCTCCATCACTGAGCCGTCTGGTTTCCTGGAACCCTTGTAATGTATTACAGACATGATTAGTGGCTCCTGTATCTACACACCAGGTGCCGGTAGATAATACTGCTAAACATGTTTCAACTACTAGTAAATGAGACATACCTTCTTTGTTCCCTTGTTTGAGAAGTGGACAATCTGTTTTCCAATGTCCTGACCCTTTGTACTTGAAATATTTGCCTTTCGACTTTTTCACCGTGCCTTGAGGTCCCATGCCCTTCTTTGCCGAGTTTGTCTATTTTTGAATGTTATTCTTCTTCTTACCGCCTTTTGGCTTAGAAGTAGAAGCCTTTTCAGAATAAAAAATATGACCACTCTGCCTAAAGAGAGATTCAGCATCCTGTAGCTCTTTTGCAAGTTCTGCCAAACTATACAACCTTTTGTTTAAGTTGTAAATATGGCAAAAATTGTTAAAACTTTTAGGCAAAGTCCGAAGAAAGATATCGACCTGGGATTCCCCATCGATTTCAGCTCCAAGGATCTCCATCTCATTCAGATGACCCATCATCTTGAGAACATGATCCCTCACTGGTGTACCTTCAGCCATTTTTGTATTCATCAAACAATTCATAGCAAACTGCCTAGCTGCTCTACTCTTATGTTCGAAGAGTTCCTTGAGGTTATACATCATGTCATAAGTTGTGGCCATGGCCTGATGCTGATGTTGTAGTACATTTGACATAGATGCCAGAATGTAATACCGTACCTCATCTGCCATTTTCCACTTCTTATAAGTCTCTTTGACCTCTTCATCAAAGTTAGCATCAGGCTTAGGTGGGCATTCCTCAACAAGTACATATTTGTACTCCTCAGCAGTCAGAACAATGTCCAAATTACGTTTTAGTCAATATAATTAGGTCCAGTAAGTTTGTTTTCTTTAAGAATCACCATAAGTGGACTGAAAGAACCCATTTTTAAAATCATGAGAATCACATAAATAAAATTATGTAGGGCAAAAAAAACTTTTTCAATTAATTAAATATAGATTCTCTCAAAACAATAGTAAAAAATTCACCAACACCTTGAATACCATAAATTTAGCATGCCACGATAGTCTGGACGTATACAAATTTAACTTTGTTCAAGTAGGTTTTTCTTATTAATTTTACTATCATGTTAACATAACTTTATGACAAATAAAATTAATATGTTGATCTTGCTCTGGTCATACAAATAATAGCAGTGACTCCGATGGAAAGGATACGATTATTTGTATCTAAGTGTATACCATTACTTAATACTAAGTCCATTACCTTGTAGTGAGTTCCTTCAAATGGAGAAGTGAACACATACTAAGTAACTTTCTACAATTATCCCTAAGGAAGTTTGTATTGGTGATCCATAATTATACTCATCCGATATGGAGGAAGGCACTAAAGGCAACGCGCAAGTATAATTACATCACCTACAAACCAGAAATAGAGACCATAGGATTTATACTAAATAAATATCCTCTCCCACTTAGTTATTTAACAATGAGATTTTTTTTACTAGTTGATATTATGTCCATGTTGTCCATTATTAATGTAGGCTTAGTTTTAAAAAAAACATCTACACAATAATAAACATGCATAATCAAAAAAAGCAAAATAACAACAAATAAGAGAAAAATATCCAACTATTATGGTCATCTTTCCTGCTCCATCCTCAACTATCTGAATCCAAAATCTAGCGCTGCGCAGATCTATTCGGGGTTCGACCTGCCCGGTCTAGTCGCGGGGTTCGGGGCAGCGCCTCAATTTTTTTAAAAAGGTTTTGGCTGTCGATTCCTTCATCAAAAATCATCTGTCTGCCTCTGGACTGCTTAAAACTAGCATCTCGTCCGGCGTCAGAAAACAGCCACCACTACCATCACGATTAATGATCAAAAAATAAATAATATTATATCAATCCTATGCCTCCTGAAAGAGTTCACACATAATATAGATTGAAAAATTCAAATAATAAGCACGATCAACCCTCGTGATTTTAATTACATCCATAGCAACAACAACAACCACGACATGTTCGTGGTTTAAACAACACAATCAAAAACATGCATTGGACCATAATAGTTGGATCTAATATGCCTGTAAAACCGAGTTAGAACAGATCTACATCTACCGACTATTATAAAGTATAGGTTTTATTGGACAACATGGATGTATCAATCAATACGCAGATCCAAAGTGGCTCTGATAACGTTGATGGAACTGGGGATTCCAAGGACCCTTACTTTGGTGTGCGTATTAATCGATAGAAGTTAAACAGATTTAATACGTGTTCTAACCCTTCATAGGCGAAAACTAGGGTTCACGAATTATACCTGCGGCGGAAAGAAGACAAGTAATTCCTGGCAATCTCGAGCGGACGACCCCAAGATCTTCTGCACGTATTCCTTCCTCGAGTTGGACGTCGTATGGGCGACAATCTCCCAACCTTTTTTTCTCCTTGGCAGCCCTCTCTTTCTCTCCTAACGTGAATCACAAATTTAGAGAAAGCTTCAAATTTTTTATCAGTAATCTGGCGACCAGAGAATAGAGGATATATATAGGCTACGGCAGGGACCATTAGGAGAAATTAGGGTTAGGCCTCCTAACGGATTTGGATATCCCGTGTTCAGCCCGAACACACAATCCAGGCCCATTAACAATAGCTCGGTCCACTAATGATCTATTGTTGCACTACCTCCCTAATCCCAAATTATGTTTGTGGGCTCCTTTTATTATATGCTCGTTTGGCTCTCCATATTAAGATATTGTATGTCCGTGGATCAAATTAAGTTACGGACAACTATATTGATTCGACATCTTTTATCCTTAAGTAGTACCGCTCAACTTTATTTGTCATGTCGGATATAATCCACCTACATAGTTTACATGACAATCCTTATGAGCTCCTTAAGGGGACATCATCAACCCGATGTATCGGGACATGGATTCCATTTATAATCAACAGCCCATCATACATACAATGTCATTACCCAATTCATAGAGGTTTGCTGATCCATAATGAATCTCACTCTTTCATGAGTCAAATTAATGCACACTGCATATACATGTCTGTTATTATATTTGAATTAAGAGCACAAGCATCCATAATAACATAGGTGTTTGTTCTCTTATGTAGTCAGTACAAAGAGAACAACCTCAAGTAGTCCTGTTCAATACACACAAAGTGTACTAGTATAAACCTATAGTCAAGATAGACTAATGCCATATTATACTACAACCTTTCCAATAGATTGTCCAAGTCCATGTAGGTTGTAAACTATTTATATACTCCATAGGGAACTGATAATATGATCTTCTCTGTGACACCACACACCATATTATCTATAATATAGAATATCAGACATTTGCATTAACACTTGCAAAAAAATACAATAAGCAAACATTTGCCCATATGATTCTCATTCAAAATTTAAGGAAATAAGGTTACTACAAAAGTGATGCTTTCAGTATATAACCCTAACAATCTCCCACTTATACTCAAAGCATTGCTTTTCAGTATAATGTTACAAATCTTTCACTTATACTTAAAGCCATGTTGCTACACATTTGACTCCCATTCCTTCAACATGACTATCAAAAGCCTTCGCTGGTAAGCTCTTTGTAAAGGGATCAGCTAGGTTGTCGGCTGATGCTATCTTGATCACAGCAACTTTTCCTTTCTTTACGAAATCTTGTATCAGGTGGTACTTGCGCTCAATATGTTTACCTGTCTTATGTGCTCGTGGTTCCTTCGAGTTTGCAACTGCACCACTATTATCACAATAAAGTGTAATAGACTTAGGCAAACTAGGTACCACATCCAAGTCCAACAGAAAGTTTTTGAGCCAAACCACTTCTTTGGCTGTCTCAGAGGCGGCCACATACTCGACTTCCATAGTGGAATCAGCAATACATTTTTGCTTGATACTCCTCCACATAATGGCTCCACCTCCCAAGGTAACCACATAACCTGATATAGATTTCCTGGAATAAGATAATGGCTCCTCCTCCACACAATAGCTCCACCTTCCATATGAAATAAGACATGTAGGGATATCCATTAAACTTGGTTTGTGTAAAAATAGATAAGTAAAACTACTTTTAACCTATTTTACAAAATACTAACCCGGTGCTGAATTTTAGAGTAAAACGATAGGTTTTCTGTGTCTTCGAAGACTTGGATCTCTCTCCGAAGGCAACGTGGTGCTCCCAAGAGATGCTAGGGTGGAAGAGGAAGTTTAGAGGGTGTGGGAGTAGTAGTGGAAGGCTTGGAAGTCGAAGAGATGATGGGTTTAAGGGGGTCGGCCTTGGGGTTTATGTCGTCGGCCAAAGGGAGAGAGGGGGTCAGATTTTGGATGATGGAGAGGAGGTGGGCGGCTAGGATAGAGTTTATATATAAGGTTTTTATCTCCTATGATTTATGGAAATTTAGGGCTCGGTTTAGATTGATTTGGAGTTTATTTGGTCATCTAATCAATCAAGTTGGTTAAGAGTTGTAGTGGTTTCCTTATATGAGTAGGGTATTTGACTTTGGTCAAAGTTGTTTGAAATTGGGCAGATGACTGCTATTAAATTGAATTAAATCAATTTAATAGGGTTCTACCATGATTTAGTACCATACAATGGCCTCCACTAAATTAGGTTGGCTAGGGTTAAGTCCCATAATTATTTCCAATAGAAATACACACCAAAATGACTATAAACGGGTCCTATGTGCCATTTGAAAATAAGTAGCACATGAAAACTCAATTGAGTGGGACACCATAGGCATGTGTGTAGTAGGCTGAATTAGGTCAAAATTATATATTGGGTCGTTTAGGTTGGATCGATGTCCAATCCCAAAATTAAGTTAGAAAGTACGACATGTTTTACGTAGATGACCTATTGGCCTAAATTGACCAAAAAGTTGTGTGACGAAAATAGAATACAAGAGAACATATTTGAGTAAGACATGATATATTAAAGTGAAGATAAGCTTGTTTAGATCAAGACTTATGAAGAAAGTTTCTGGAGATTGACATTTCTTGTGCTCCAAAAATTAAAGCTACCAAAAAGTATATCTTATGATCATAAATAATAGTAGAAAAATATATATAATAACCAATATACAAATTAAAATATAATTTAAAAATATATAAAATACAGAGGTCTTATACGGTGATTCACCGAATTAGTAGCGGTTAGCCGTAATTACAACAACTTTCAACCAAATCTAGATTGTGTCACACATGTCAACTGTTTGTGTTTTTGCCTTTGGACTAGTATAAAATAGTCCCACATCAGCTACATCACCAAGTGGGTATCTTAATATAATATTTTACAAGTGTTGAGGTGTACATATGGGATGTGGTAGGGCACATATGGGTGCCATGTGGGGGTATTTTACTAGAAGAAAAAATGATTAATTTCAATAAGGAAGTTTGCTACTTTTTATCGTTCGAACTCGGACTCGGATACGGGCTCAAGGATGCTTCGTGCATGCATGAGCACGTATGGAGGGTACGCGTGGGCTGCACACGACTATGCTGATTGCGGGATGATCTAAAATATCAAACTCTATTTTTGAGTATTGGTATTTTAGTCCTACATCGGATAGGAGAAGAAGTGAAGTCTTACTCTACTCTATATATAGAGCCCCCTGGCCTCCTTTGTAAGATGCACCAAATAAAAAAGATAAGGGAGCCCCTTAGAGTCACAAAAAGTTGACAATGAGCATTCCAGAAGTTCTTTGAGAACTTGCTGGTTCCTGGGAGCAGATCGCGGTGGGCAAAATTTGCTTTGAGCAACGGTGGTCTTCCCCATCCCAGTAAGATTTTTTTTATTTCTTCTTCTTCTTCTTCTTCTTCTTCTTCTTTCTTCTTTCTTCTTCTATTTGTAATATGTTCTGTCCCAATTGCATCACGTTTGCAAGGAAGAACACACTCTTTCTATTAGTTTGTATTTGAGAGCGAAAGTTGTAATATGATAGGACAGTAGTATTATGTGGCTTCAGGTACTTTTGGAGACCAAACTCATTTGCAGGAATCTTTGAAGTCCTAAAATCCAGTTCAGGTACTTTTGGAGAGAAAACTCATTTGCCAAAGTCTTCGAAGTCCTAAAACTCAGTTCAGGTACTTTTGGAGAGCAAACTCGTTTGTCAGAATCTTCTAAGTCCTAAAACACTTCAGTAAATTAAGAGAGCAAATTAATTTGTAAGAGGTCTCCAAAATCCTACATAATCAGAACAGAGAACAAATTTATTTGTAAGAGGTCTCTACTTCTGATCATTGCTAAATCAAAATTGACAGCAAATTTATTTACAAGAGGTCCCAATATTCTGATCGTTCCTCCATCTAGATCTGTTTTGGGATCAACAATCTCAATTCAAGATCTAGATCAGATGGAGAACTGTTGTACAATCCTTCTCGATACTAGCTTTAACAAAATTAAGAAGATTGACGGGCATCACATCCAATATTTGGTCACTTCCAAAATTTCGTTGAAAAAAAGTTCTTTGTCAAATGGTTGAATAAGTATTGGGCCTAACTATCCAAGGAGGATGATGCACATTACATGCAGATTAGATTTGTCGATAGTGCATGGAGATTACAACTTGTGCTTGAGTAGACGATAAGTCTCTCAAGGAGCATCTCAAGACAAATGATAATAAGACCAAGGTATTTGTGCATGTGGCTCAATCATGCGCGTAAGATCTTTTTAGATTATGCATATGTATACGCATATGTTTGCTCAGATGATGCACATAGTTTTTATTCAGATTATGCGTATATGTGCGTATGGATTCTATTCGGCATGGCACAGGGTTTTGCTCTAACTGTGACCATGGCAGTGTATGGCATCGGCATATGACTGCATATGCGTATAGTAAAGTTTACGCATGACTGCATATGTGCTATCTGTATATGCATGTAGGGTACTGCATATCTTGGCGCATGGGTTTGCTCGGATGAGGCGCATAGGACAGCCCGGATGATGCGCATGGATTGATGCATAGGTTTTGCTCCAATATGTGTATGGTTTCGACTGTACAAGCACGAAGATTCTCCAGGAGTGTAATAACCCTATATGAAGATAATTTTATCTTGGTAGGGTTAGTTACGACTGGCTTGGAGGGTCACTTGAAGGAGATTTACAAATCTAATTCAAAACCAAAATAGCAAGGTAAAGTTAAACTTGGTTTTTTTGATTGCTTTACTTGGTTGCTATGTTTGCATAGGTTGAGTGATTTAGGTGGTTGCTGACTTATGGACGAACACTAGTGCATCTAACCATATGAATAGTTGTTCACCAAGGTCGAGCCTATTTTCAAAGAAGGTACCGATGACGAACATATTACTAGCAGAAGATCTGGGGATCGGGATCATAGTCATGGGTTTGCTTGGACTAGGACATGTGCTATGTAATAGCAGACTCAAGATGTCTAGTCTAAACCTTTTCTCTAGAATGTAGGGGTAAGGGGGTGGAGGATTATGAATTCTGTGTACGGGACAGATTGTCAGGTGGCTGCTCAGACGATTATATTAAAGTACAGATCTTCAGTAGTTGGTACACTCAAAAATCCGTGACTTTCATCAATTCTACACAAAAACTGGATTGAAGTGTACTGATACCTTCATAGATGATTTCTTGATATTTTTGTATTAAAAGATGGAGTGTTAGAGAAGTTCAGGGACTTCAGGGCTGAAGTTGAACGTCTAGCCGGTCGACAACTCAAGAGACTCAGAAGTGGTTGAGACGGAGAGTATCGTTTTCTTGGATTCACATCGTTCTTCAATGAATATGGAATTGGCTATAAAACGACCGATCTATAGTCTCGTTATATACTCAGGATTGATCAAGGCGGATAATATCAATCATTTTCTTGGATTCGCATCGTTCTGCTATGAACATAAAATTGGCTATGAAACAACTACTCTGTAGTATTTCTAATCCAAAGGAGTTTCAGAAAAGAAGATCATAACTCTGTCAGAGATGATATGATATGAACACTGTGAATCTTCCAATATGCTTCTGTGGATAGATTGCTTATTCGATTATGTTTGTTGCTGAATAAAGTACCGTTCGGATATCTGACTATGATTTTTATTAACATTGGTTCAAGGTCAGACCTAACTTGAAGGTCATTCGAGTATGGGGGTGTCTGGTCACGTAAAGCTTCTGGATATCAAGATTCAGAAGCCAGGGACGAAGACCAAAAAGGCCTTATTTCCGGATAAGTTCATGAAAGCTACGTTTGGAGGTCCTTCGATATTATATCATTCATATCATTGAGTCTCGCGATGCAGAATTTATTAAAGAAATGTTTGCTAGGGACAAAAACATTTTTCTCGCGGACGTTCCAGAGAATATTATTGGTACCGAGGAAGAGCTTGAACCAGTATTCGCTGAGCTGTTAGCAAAACGAGGGAAAAGGCCGAAGGATTTCGGGGAACTTTATCATCCATCGGATGGAGGCTGATGAGGTGATGAAGTCTAGAGATGCGATCTTCTGGAGGAGAGAGTCAATGATAAGGTTGACTCCTAACATCCAATTATAGTTGGGTATTGGTGAATCTGCCTGAAGGAGCTAAACACATCGAATCTTCTAGACGAATAAGAAGGCGAAGGCCCAAGGAACTGTTGATACAGTTCGAGGCTAGGCTGGTAGCCAGAAGGGTTTTCTCAGAATAGGAGATTGATGAATTTGACACATATGCTCCAAATCTAAGGTGTAAACTGTCAGGATGATGATGGCCAAGACTTCTATTCATAAAGCCGATTCTTTATCAGATGAATGTCAATACAATATTTCTGGATAGGGATATGACATAAGGGATTCTCACACAACAATCAGATGGATTTGTCATTGATGGTCTTAATGAAAAAGTCTGTAGGATTGGTGAAATCCATATACAACCTGATGTAAGCTCCCAATCTGTGGCATGAGATGTCACGACCCGCACCCGCTTTCCGAAAACGAGACGTGTCCAAGTCCAGGCTACGCCGCAGTGTCGGCGGTAGAACGCTGTCTAGTACATGAACAGGTCACAGAGGCAGTCTAGATCTCATTCACAAGATATGATACAAGTCACTAATACAAATGAAACTGAATAATAAATGATGATATAAATAGAGTATCCAGTTTATCAAGAATTTCCAGTTACGTCTGGTGGACACAAATCCACTACAAATAGACGAAAATAACATAGAAATGAAATAACTGAGTCCAAACTGTCAAAGTACCCACAGCTGTAGTGGCACCGTGGTCCAATGCTAGCTCCAACTGCTCGTGTGCACCTGCTCAATACTCGGCTAAACCTGAAGAGATCATCAGGTCCTCAAAGGACTAGCAAGATACATAAAACATGCCTACTAGTATGATTGTAAATAACATGTGAGAAGGGTAAGAACAGAAATAGAACAATGTACAAAATACATGAGAGTGCAACATCAAAGACAAAATTCAACATTTGGGCTAACGGACAGGGGTACCATGACAATCGTAGCTCATCCGAAACTAACGACCAACAGAATAATCATAATCGCATCTCCTCCGAGAATAACGACCAACATAATATCACAACCATAGCACGAAACTAACGACCAACAGAATAATCAATACAACCGAAGCTCATTCGAACTACCGGCCAACAGAAACTATCATATAGCCCGCATGTCTAGTAATATCCTCTATGTCACAAGGAACTATACAGGTGTTCAGTCAAGTCGAATGAAGTCAAGTACAACTAATAGGTCAAGACATATCAAGTGAATGTGACTCGCGACAAGGCAACACTATCAGTACTTATACATGAATTAGAGTCATATACAGAAGGAAAGAAATAACGAATGTGCACATAAAGTAAGAAAAATAGTAATGGCACGAACAAGAGAAGCAAGAACCAAATATGACAAAAAAGAAACAACAATATAGAAAATGCATAAAATACTGTATAGTGGGCAAGGTATACTTGCCTGTGGTCCTTAGCTGCTGGTACGGGTCGAGCACTGAGTCAAAGTTCAATTAACCTGTATTATGAATTTCATGGAATCAATACACAATGCTTAAGGGTACAACTAACTTATTTATTTAATCAAACTTAGCTATTAGTTTTCCTTTATTCTTATTGATAGGCTTTCTTGATCACTGCCCCTTGCAATTGACAGACCTAGGTATTCATCTACTATGGGTTTACACTTGATATTAGGGTACTAGACTCCCTAGACTGGATATGCTTTCCATCCGTATCAGTTTTCCTTTTGAACTCAATTCAGTTCTTATTGTACTGAAAAACTCAGATTGTATACCCTGGCTCAACCTGTGCACCCTCCTATTATCTAATATGCTATAGAGATGAAATCCCGACTTGTTAACATTACCCACCAAGGCTAGATTCTAGTTATTCCTATTGGTCATGGACTGAATCATTAACTCCTATTCACTAGTGTATTCAAGGTTCTGGACTTAATGTAATGAACTGAACATATATATATAGCATATTGCTCAAATGGGCAGATATTTAATGCAATAAATAGGGAAAACAGTGGACTGATACTGGTATTTGGCTGATACTAACATTAGGGAAAGTGTTACAACAACTAAGAGTGCATCTGGGGCAGATGTTAAGTGCCTGAACAAGAGAAGGAAACTATTGGAACTATTTCAATCATCAACTATTACTTAATCCAAGTCACAGGAAGCAACTATCCAACAACTGATCTTGATAAAGTTCCCATCAGTAAATACAAGGGGCAGTGATGATCTGCTCTTAATTACTTTAACCCAGACCATATGGGAAAAGAAATTAATTCCTTTCCAATTCTAAATGTTTTCCTCAATTTCTGAACCTTTCAATGTAACTAAATTCCCAAGGCTGGACCTTGTTCACCCCTATCGCTACTTGTATTATTGATGCATGGCATTAAACTTGGATACTCCTGATACTTACATAACTGAATGTATGAGTAGCTTCTTCATAGCCGTAATATTTGAAATAGTTGGAAAATATACAACAACAACAGTAGAAGAAATACTTGCTGCTGAGTTACTCTAAGGCGCCTAGATTTAGGTGTTGTTTGTACTAATATAGGCTGATATCTTATGATCAATTAAACAGGTATAGAATTGTTTGCGAATAACTATCCTCATGGTCCCCTAACATTCGATACTAATTCCAGGATTGAGCCGTATACAGTCTGGTGTACAAGACTTGCCTATGGGCATGCTATGGCACATTGTGTATGACTTGGTCTTGGTTACTAGTTCTCAGTATTTCCTCAAATATATGGATTTCCCCTGGGTGCGCAGGACATGATAATACATACACACACATATGGATATGTGTTTGGGAGTGCATTTACTGTCGTATGCAAAAGAAACATGTATGTATTCATATGTAAGACTATACTTGTCCTCTATGCATTATGTAACAGATCAGAAACCAGCATCAGAGTACAAAACCTGACTTATCAAATCCAAATTTCTCAATTTGGATCATAAAGCTTACTTTCGAACTTCAAAGAAGACTAGTGGTCTAAAAGTTCAGACAAATTCATCAGAATGTTGTGAATTCTGATTTGACTACTAAGATTGACAAAAATAAAGAAACTAGTAGATCTTCGCATGAGAAATGTGATATTCACATGAAAATGTCACTTGGAATAGTTTGAACAAGGAAATCTTTTTGCTGTACCTTAATAGCTTTTGCAAGGGCCAAAGGTGATTGCCGCATGAGAACTTGATCAGAAACCAGCACTGAGTACAAAGCAAGGCAGCATGATACTGGATCAATATCTACTGCTTCCGCATCCATTATTACGAAAACTCAGATTCGTCTACTTCTATTAGACATTAACGCAACCATCTACACTACTTGTTGAAGACAAAACTTAAACTAAGGATTGAGAATTAACTGAATTGGAAAAAGATAAGGAATACCTATTTGAGAATTGGAAGGCTCGTCTTTGCCAAACAGTCTCTCGATCACACAAGTCTCCACGAATTTAAGGCACAAGAAATTAGGGTTTGTGGAAGGGGAGCTTTGGCCAATATCTAATATATAGCAGAATTAAAGATATGTCTCATCTTCTTTTGGGATTAGGAGAGAGTTTAAATTCTGCCTTTGCTTCATCTCTAAGGATTTGAGACTATCCCAAACCCAAGCTGAAGATTTGAAACCGAAGGGTCGACTATTAACAGGGATTTGAATTTGATCTCATCCTTTCGAAACAGGGGAGGGAGTAGCCGAGTCTGAGCCCTGACCGTTTGAAACTCAAATTTAAATTGTACCATTTGCATTCTAGTCCCTTCTCTTTGGGATTTTGGTGAAAACCCCCTTCTTGCCCTTTTTTTTATTTACAAAAGAAGTGCTAATATATGAGTATTACATATATACCTTAGTATATAATTACAAATTTGTAGTAATAATTAGTAAATAATATAAAATTAATTGGAGATTTCGGGTCAAGGGCTCACAAATCTACCCAACTTAAAATAATTTCGTCCTCGAAATTAAGATCAGACGAGCGACAAGCAACATCGTTCTAAATGGATATTATCAAGGGAAGGTACCAACGATTTAAAAGAAAGATAATTCTAGATTTTCTAAAGAGCAAGGCTGATTAAATTAAGGCAAGGATAGTGAGTGGAAAATAAATACGAGTCTAAGAAAAAGGATTATTTGGTCGAGGATAACTATAATTGTCTATTGCTCAAATAACAATGAAGCATGGGCAAGCCATCTGATTGGATGAGGGCCTTCAATCTCTCGATTACTTTGTACGCTTTCCATCGGTGCAACAGTCTTCTAAATAATCCAAGTATATAGGTACCATATTCTAGATAGGTATCTAACAAGTATCACTAACAATTTTTTATTATCATATCCATCCATAACTACTTATAATAATTTACCTGCTCACCTGCATTGTTGCTAATCATTGCGTAGCGGCACGTCTTTCTGGGCAATCTCGGACCTTGTGTTGGTTGGATCCACAAACTAAACATCTTCAAAACTTGAGGTAGCAATCTTTAACAATATGGCCTGCCTTGCCACAAAAGTGACAAGTAATACTCTTTTGATGATGGTATGGAGCTGCTCTCTGTTGTTGTTGTATAGGGTCTCTCTGGTCCCCCTTGTGGTGCTTGAGCTGCTATTGTAGCTGGCTGAGGCTGCTGGTGATACTGGTGTGCTGCGGTCTTCTCTGGAATATTGGATCGCTTTACCGCTCTCGGTTGGTTGCTGCTTCCTCCTTGTTCGTCTCTGTCTCTCTTTTGTTTACGCTTTAATTCTGTTTCTACTGCCTGTGCGACCTTCAAGATCTTTCCGTACGTTGTGACCTGGCTGGTGGCGATGGCGATACGGATTTCATATGAAAGTCCCTTCCTGAACTTCTTAGCTTTGGCTGCAGGGGTCAAGGTGTCTGCAAAGCGGCTGAGGCGAGAGAACTCTGCGGTGTATTCATCGACGGAGAGGTTGCCCGTTCTAGGCTCTCGAACTCGTTCTCCAACTCTTCACGGGCTGCTTCAGGATAGAACTTCATCTTGAACAGCTCCTTGAACTCCTCCCAAGTCACATCTGGCGTAGTAAACCGAGGCTCATCTCTATACCACGTGTGGACGATGTCGTAGAGCTGCATGCCGACATTCTCGACCTTCAGGTCTTCTGGAACTCGAGCCCTCCGAAGGTTGCGGTCTACGTTCTCTAACCACTCATCCGCGTAGAGAATCCCTTCCGTTCTTTTGAATTCTCTGGGCCTAAGGTCCGTAAAATTCTTGAAAGTTCCAGGGCACGGTCGTAGAGCGTCTCTAGTCTGGATAGCCTCTCTCAAGGTATCACGGAAGATGTCGGCATGCCGCATCTGGGAAGTCATGAGCTGCTGGATGACCCCAAGAAGCGTGGCTTTGTCCAGCGCAGGTGCTGGAGGCAGGACAGGTGCTGGATGCTGAACAAGATCTGGTGGAAGAAATGATGTTGGTGGCGGAGTCGGCGGAGGAAGATACGGGGGTGGTAGGATGTTGTCTCTGCGGAATCTCGAGTTCTGTTGTTGTGACGCCTAGATAAGTAAACTGGCCTTTATATGTCGGTAGGGTCCTGTTCGTGGAAGACCCGCCTGCAGTGGATGGGGCGTTCAGGGGAGTGATGTTCCTGTCTTCAGAATCCATTTCACTGCAACAAAAGAAAACATTTAGCCGCTGAAGAATTTCAAGCAGGATGCAAGTCAATGGTTCAATGAAAATCAAGGATAGGGATCAATAACGTGTCAAGATATGTGGATGAGATCCTAAGAATTCTAATCCTATTTGCAGGCTCACGTCGGTACAGTAATGTAACCGAAGTGATTAACGTAGACCTGCATGGGCCACCAAAAAAATGTCACGACCCGCACCCACTTTTCGGATACGAGACGTGTCCAAGTCCAGCCTTCGCTACAGTGTCGGCAGTAGAACGCTGTCTAGTACATGAACAGGTCACAGAGGCAGTCTAGATCTCATCCACAAGATATGATACAAGTCACTAATACAAATAAAACTGAACAATGAATGATGATATAAATAGAGTACCAGTTTATCAAGAATTTCCAGTTACGTCCGGTGGACACAAATCCACAATAAATAGACGATAATAACATAGAAATGAAATAACTGAGTCCAAACTGTCAAAGTACCCTCAGCTGTAGTGGTACCGTGGTCCAATGCTAGCTCCAACTGCTCGTGTGCACCTGGCTCAATACTCGACTAAACCTGAAGAGATCATCAGGTCCTCAGAGGACTAGTAAGATACATAAAACATGCCTACTAGTATGACAGTAAATAACATGTGAGAAGGGTAAGAACAGAAATAGAACAATGTACGAAATACATGAGAGTGCAACATCAAAGACAAAATTCAACATTTGGGCTAACGGACAGGGGTACCATGACAATCGTAGCTCATCCGAAACTAATGACCAACAGAATAATCACAATCGTATCTCCTCCGAGAATAACGACCAACAGAATATCACAACCGTAGCACGAAACTAACGGCCAACAGAATAATCAATACAACCGAAGCTCATCCGAACTACCGGCCAACAGAAACTATCATATAGCCCGCATGTCTAGTAATGTCCTCTATGTCACAAGGAACTATACAGGTGTTCAGTCAAGTCGAATGAAGTCAAGTACAACTAACAGGTCAAGACATATCAAGTGAATGTGACTCGCGACAAGGCAACACTATCAGTACTTATACATGAATTAGAGTGATATACAGAAGGAAAGAAATAACGTATGTGCACATAAAGTGAGAAAAATAGTAATGGCACGAACAAAAGAAGCAAGAACCAAATATGACAGAAAAGAAACAACAATATAGAAAATACATAAAATACTATATAGTGGGCAAGGTATACTTGCCTGTGGTCCTTAGCTGCTGGTACGGGTCGAGCACTGAGTCAAAGTTCAATTAACCTGTATTATGAATTTTATGGAATCAATACACAATACTTAAGGGTACAACTAACTTATTTATTTAATCAACCTTAGCTATTGGTTTTCCTTTATTCTTATTGATAGGCTTTCTTGATCACTGCCCCTTGCAATTGACAGACCTAGGTATTTATCTACCATGGGTTTACACTTGATATTAGGGTACTAGACTCCCTAGACTGGATATGCTTTCCATCCGTATCAGTTTTCCTTTTGAACTCAATTCAGTTCTTATTGTACTGAAAAACTCAGATTGTATACCCTGGCTCAACCTGTGCACCCTCCTATTATCTAATATGCTATAGAGATGAAATCCTGACTTGTTAACATTACCCACCAAGGCTATATTCTAGTTATTCCTATTGGTCATGGACTGAACCATTAACTCCTATTCACTTGTGTATTCAAGGTTCTGGTCTTAATGTAATGAACTGAACATATATATAGCATATTGCTCAAATGGGCAGATATTTAATGCAATAAACAAGGAAAACAGTGGACTGATACTGGTATTTGGCTGATTCTAACATTAGGGAAAGTGTTACAACAACTAAGAGTGCATCTGGGGCAGATATTAAGTGCCTGAACAAGAGAAGGAAACTATTGGAACTATTTCAATCATCAACTATTACTTAATCCAAGTCACATGAAGCAACTATCCAACAACTGATCTTGATAAAGTTCCCATCAGTAAATACAAGGGGCAGTGATGATCTGCTCTTAATTCCTTTAACCCAGACCATAAGGAAAAAGAAATTAATTCCTTTCCTATTCTAAATTTTTTCCTCAATTTCTGAACCTTTCAATATAACTAAATTCCCAAGGCTGGACCTTGTTCACCCCTATGGCTACTTGTATTATTAATGCATGGAATTAAACTTGGATACTCCTGATACTTACATAAATGAATGTGTGAGTAGCCTCTTCATAGCCGTAATATTTGAAATAGATGGAAAATATACAACAGCAGCAGTAGAAGAAATACTTGCTGCTGAGTTGCTCTAAGGCGCCTAGATTTAGGTGTTGTTTGTACTAATATAGGCTGATATCTCATGATCAATTGAACATGTATGGAATTATTTGCGAATAACTGTCCTTATGGTCCCCTAACATTCGATACTAATTCCAGGATTGAGCCGTATACAGTCTGGTATACAAGACTTGCCTATGGGCATGCTAAGGCACATTGTGTATGACTTGGTCTTGGTTACTAGTTCTCAGTATTTCCTCAAATATATGGATTTCCCCTGGGTGCGCAGGACATGATAATACATACACACATATATGGATATGTGTTTGGGAGTGCATTTACTGTCGTATGCAAAAGAAACATGTATGCATTCATATGTAAGACTATACTTGTCCTCTATGCATTATGTAACAGATCAGAAACCAGCATCAGAGTACAAAACCTGACTTATCAAATCCACATTTCTCAATTTGGATTATAAAGCTTACTTTCGAACTTCAAGGAAGACTAGTGGTCTAAAAGTTCAGACAAATTCATCAGAATGTTGTGAATTCTGATTTGACTACTAAGACTGACAAAAATAAAGAAACTAGTAGATCTTCGCATGAGAAATGTGATATTCGCATGAAAATGTCTCTTGGAATAGTTTGAACAAAGAAATCTTTTTGCTGTACCTTAATAGCTTTTGCAAGGGCCAAAGGTGATTGCCGCATGAGAACTTGATCAGAAACCAGCACCGAGTACAGAGCAAGGTAGCATGATACTGGATCAATATATACTGCTCCCGCTTCCATTATTATGAAAAATCAGATTCGTCTACATTTATTAGACATTAACACAACCATCTACACTACTTGTTGAAGACAAAACTTAAACTAAGGATTGAGAATTAACTGAATTGGAAAAAGATAAGGTATACCTATTTGATAATTCGAAGGCTCGTCCTTGTCAAACAGTCTCTCGATCACGCAAGTCTCCACGAATTTGAGGTGCAAGAAATTAGGGTTTGTAGAAGGGGAGCTTTGGCCAATATCTAATATATAGCAGAGTTAAAGATATGTCTCATCTTCTTTTGGGATTAGGAGAGAGTTTAAATTCTGCCTTTGCTTCATCTCTAAGGATTTGAGACTATCCCAAACCCAAGCTGAAGATTTGAAACCGAGGGGTCGACTATTAACAGGGATTTGAATTTGATCTCATCCTTTCGAAACAGGGGAGGGAGTAGCCGAGTCTGAGCCCTGACCGTTTGAAACTCAAATTTAAATTGTACCATTTGCATTCTAGTCCCTTCTCTTTGGGATTTTGGTGAAAACCCCCTTCTTGCCCTTTTTTTTATTTACAAAAGAAGTGCTAATATATGAGTATTACATATATACCTTAATATATAATTACAAATTTGTAGTAATAATTAGTAAATAATATAAAATTAATTAGAGATTTTGGGTCAAGGGCTCACATGAGAAGATTGACCTAGTCAATAGGTCAAATGGCTACAAGATCAGTAGGACTTATATGTTACACGAAGTTTGCTGATGATAGAGGAGTTATTGTTTGTCTCTATGTAGACGACGTACTTATGTGTCCCAAGAACAAAGATGTTCTTCACATCCAAATTCTGTATGAAGGACATGAGAGATGCAGATGTCATAGAATTTAAATAATTCGGACGGAAGTTGAGCTTGCTTTGTCGCAAGCTCGCTACGTAGAAAATTACTTACACGCTATGGATATCTGGATCTTCCAGGGATCGACATTCCTTACAAGTGTGATCAAAAGTTGAAGCCAGATCCTGGAGAAGCATCAGATAGTTGGTGTACTTGAGCATCATCGTGAGTTCGGATAAAGTTCCACAGTAGCATCTTTCAGTTGCTTGTAAAACTTACTAGCCTCATCATTCGGGGTTTCACCAAACATTTCTTCATGCATTTGAGAAGAATTCACATTCTCAAAGGCATAAGCATCATGAACTAGCCCAATTAAGTCATCAATATCATTTATTTGGACTTTATCGTTCAAATGCTCATCAAAATTAACATTGGAAGTTTCAGTTGTGTCCCTTAATTTTTCTCTATGAAAAATCCATGTTTTCTTATGGAATCTATTTTTTAACAAGTACAACCTAACTTAAATTATAGTTTTGAATTTGGTATTCCTACATTTATTACAAGGACACCTAATTCTTCCATTAACTCCTTCCTGACTCGATGCCAATCTAATAAATGAAGCAATCCCTTCTCTATATTCAGTATTCACTCTGTTATCACTTTTTATCCACTCTTTGTTCATTATCGTTCCTCTGTATTTTTATAGTAAATAAAAAAAACAATCATAAGTAAATCACAAACTTCAAAAAAGGAAATGACAAATGTTGTATCAAAGTTGATGTCATGAAAGACTATGATACAACTAATAGATAGAAACGATGAATCATGAGAAATTATCATTAGTCTATGTCACAATAAAAATAGGGTATGATGTCATAGGAGCTCATTGGCCTGGAAGGTTTGAGCTTGCCTATTGTAACGTCCTAGTCCCAAAATACTTAGGGCTAGGTACGTATCCATGCCAGCTGTATACATACGAAGTATACTCCAATGTATGGATCCCCGTATGTATACATAAGCTGTAAAATGCAGTAAAACCATGATAACTAAATCTCATCCACAACAATAAAGAATAATATTATAATCAACTCAATAATTTGTCATTTATACATGTAGTTGGGCGGAGACAAATCTACTACCAACCAATTTAAAGGAAAGAAGATATACAAGGAAATGATCGATAAAATAGCAAGACGAACCAAGAGCAATCATCCTCGAAGAAATGGAGAAGATCACGGCTTTGGCTAGGACACCTGTGAAAAGTCACAAAGCACACACCTGGCGAGATAACCAGGTCCTCAGAGGGACGTAAAAAGATACAATAAACATGCCATATAAATACTGAATATAAATTATGCCACAATTAAAGAAAGTGACAAGACCTAAATAGGTAACCTAACCATACTAAAGTGAACATGCAGTTGAGAAACAATCCTTTCGACGCATGAGCCTTGGCTGTAAATGGGATCGGCATAGTTCCCATATAGGGCACCAGGGGCCTACGTCCGTAACGTTCGAAGATCGTTAGAGGGCATCATGTGCAAGGGGCTACGTCCATAATGCTCTGGAAAACTTCAAAGGGCACCTGGAGCCTGCGTCTCCCGCGGAGCGCACAGGTAAGCAGGGAAGTACAAAGAAGCCCATACGTTAGGTATTGTTCTCCCCACCCAATGTAGCTGTCAAGTCGCATCCACGACCATGTACCTCTACTAACTGCTAAGTCTCCTAACACGCCTCTATTAGCAGTTAGCCCTAACGCATACGCATGGGGGATCAACCCACACACAAGAACCTCTACATGCTACTCATCTCACACATCCTCGTAGTACAACTATGTCAAGGTATATGCGATACACTACAAATGGCAGTCCCTTAACTCTAGGTTCATGTGCAACCAAAGGATAGTAACAAAGTAAATTAATAATCACTGAGCATGTAGTAAATCAAAAACTGTAATAACTGGAAATAATGAACAGTGATATGTAATAAAATGCAGACTGAATATAAACAGTATAATGGCAAGGTATCTTGCCTGAGGGTGGTGCGAGAATCAGCAAAATCCAACAATCAGAATCGTCAACACGAAAGTCAAAATCCATAAAAAGCTCCGGATGCTGAAACAAACATCACGAACGAGTTTGAAATAAAATACATGCCTAGGAAACGTCTGTCCAAAAGTTAAATTCTCGAACAGGGGCAACTTTATAATTTTGGGTCAAAACGATGTCCGCCATTGGACCCGCTTTGCACCGAAATACGCACCAGAATCTACGGTCTCTAAAGTCGTCAAACTACATGCCTGCGGATTTATTTTGACGAGACGAACCCAACGGTATGTCCAATTTTGGATTCCGATAGACTGTGCACAAAATCGCCTGTTGAGTGAGATTGTGGGCCCGCCAAATAGCATCCTGATCAATGGTCTCAGAATCAGACCAAACTTGGCTCAAAGGACCAGAAAAATATTTCGAGTCCAATGGCGCAAGTTTCATCATGATATGATGAGTGTGCACAAATTTGTGACTTAATTTGCAAAGGGTCGATACGGGGTATCTCGACGGATACACACTGATTTCATCGCGCATATGCAACAAAATCGGATTTCGTCAGTTCCCACATGTCGACAACATCTATACGCGTCTTTCGATGAGTACAGTGCATGACCACGTCGCCCGGTTTGTCGGGACGCACGCCGTATCGGGTGTTTTTCCACTTTTTGAAAACAAAATTTACAATTTTTTTGAGAACTTCAACAACGTGTAACTTTCTACATAATAGATGAAAAGTGAATCCAGAAGATGCGTTACAATCTCGATTATGTTTTCTTTGACTGTCTTTAATTAGTTTCTACACATCATTAATGCACAGTAAGAAAATTGGCCGACAAGTTGGTGTTTTCCAATAATTTTTAATATTTCAGAAAAGTGGGTTTTTCTCCAACTTCGTCTCGATTTTTTGAGCAAGTTGGATGGCCATGTCGAAATCCACCTGGGAGATCTCGAATTGGTTCATGTGGGCTTTCTACACGAATTTACGGATCTAAAAACGAAATTAAAATGAGGGAGATATCGATCGGGGAAGTGGGATACCTTAAAGTGGAAAACTGTTGTTGTTGTTGTCGTTGTCGTTGTGATGACCGGGGGACAGGACTGCTGTCGCTCCGGCAAGGTTGGTCACGCACGCCGAGGAGAGGGAGGAGCATGGAGGAGGAAAGAGGAGGAAGGAGGAGGAGATTCGAATTTTAGGGTTTTCAAAAACTTATATATATATATATATATATATATATATAAATATATATATATATATATATATATATATATATATATATATATATATATATATATATATATATATATATATATATATATGTGAGGAAGAGATTTGTTTGTATATACTTAGAGGTTGCTGCTACTTTTACTTATGCTTTGTGGGGACAAGGGGGGGCGGGGGGCGCACAAGCTGCTGGTTGCGGCTGCTCCTTTTTCTTTGTTCGTGAGGTGGGTGGTCGGGTGGGGCCGACTACCCATTTCTTTACTATTTTTTTTCTTTTTCTTTTCTTATCTTTTTCTTACTTCAATATATATATATATATATATATATTTATATATATATATATATAATATATATATATATATATATATATATATATATATATATATATATATATATATATATATATATATATATATATATATATATATATATACACCAAAAATCTATTTAAAATACAAATACTATTTAAATGTCAACTATCCAATTATTTAATATATTTGAGCATATCTACATATATATATATAAATTCAATCAACTCAAAATAATAATAATATTTAAATAGGAAAACATGTTTATTAAATTTTCACAAAATAACTTTAATAATAATAATTTTATAAAATCGTCCCAATGGGTGAACTCATACCGTACACCCTCATCCGGGTCCAGAAATTGTAAAATTTTGTAAAATATTATTTTATTAATAAAATGTAGATTTTTGTACCCAAAGTTAATAAATATTCAACAAGTTCTAAAAAGAATTTAAAAATATTTGTACATACACAAAATATTCCTATATGTCCACCTTAGTCACCCCACATACTCACATGGGCTTAAAATTTTGTTCGGGTCCTGTTCGGGCTGAATTGGCCAAACCGGGTCATAAAAAATAAATAAACCATAAATTGTATAAATTTATGTTTTAAGTCTAATAAAATAATAAAAAAATAATTAAAAAATAGGGGTTTTACATCCTACCCAACTTACAAGAATTTTGTCCTCAAAATTTAGGATTAATAGGGTAGATAGGGTTGAGGGATAGGAAGAGTTCGTCAATACCAAAATGTAATTAAATTTTGGAGGAGGCGATAAAACGGCGTTCAACACCACCATGCAATAGAAAATTGTGGAGTCGATATATACAAAAATATATCATGGTTATGGAATTGAATAAGGGTTGCCAGTAAAGGTAGCAAGATTTCGATAATCCAATTTGGAGAGTAATAAGGAATTGAGTAGATCATAGAGAATAATTTAGACATTTGGGAGATGTGGTTCCTAGAGAGAAACTAGAGACTAATCGCCTCGATTGAGAGTATGATTTAAGTGAATGATTAGAATCATTCTTGAGTGCTCAAGAACAATTGGAAGGACATGATAATAATTCTTGGGTTGAGAAATGAGGAGTAGTTAAAGGCGAGGATATAGCCACATGAGTCGGTCGGTGGCTATCTACATTTGTGTATAATTAACCGATTGGGCAATCAAAGATGATACCTTGAGTCTATCTTAGCAAGTACAGTACCTTGTCTTTCCAAAATAAGTAAAAGACAAGAACAACAAAGGTTTCAAAGACTGTGTTATATATTGAGTACGAATTGCGGGGTTCATAGGCGGCAAAAATAATTCAAAAGAGAATTCCCAGGGCGGTCGCGGATGAGACTCTAAGGCAAGTTTACTATGTCTTCATCCACGTAGAATAATATGTGATAAGCGAACCAAAGTACAATAGGTTGATCAGACCATCATGCACCGGTTCTGATTAGACAATATGTTAGTGGGTGCACCCAATAAAATATGTCATTATCAAGCTTGATAACGAAATAAGCTTGCAAAACTGAAGCTACGTTAGCAGCGTGAGATAGTCAAAATATGAGCAAGGGAGGTACTGATGAAGAAAATTTTAAATAGTCCCAGATCTTTTAAAATCAAGGCTCGCCTGAAGTTTGGGCCTATATAGTTGTCCTAGTGTTTCTTTATTTATGGCTTGGTAGACTAGATAAGGTAGGGTCCTCTGAATTTATAGTCTAAGTCAACTTACCAATGTGGTTCACAAGGAAAAAGGTTTGTTAGGTGGTGAGGTATTCTACCCAACTTACAAGAGTTAAGCTAATAGTATCATGGGACAATAGGTCAAGCAATCAAGATAGAGTACAAATTTAAGCATTTAAGGAATTTAGTAGAACATAATCACATATCGGTCGAAAGAATTGAGTCGAGATGGAATCCCAATCCGTGGTCAAAAATATATTGGTATCATGGTAAAGATTATAGTTTGGCCATTTTGACCAGAAGGTCATATCATGAAAATAGTGTACAAGAAGACGTGTTTTAGTGGGACATGATATATCTACATGAAGGTGGACTTGTCTAAGTCTTACATATGAAATTTATTGGAAGGAAAAGTGTAGTGTTGTACTCCAAATATACAAGTCATGGTAGGGGATGCCAGAAGATCAAAAATAGAAAGTGGGAGTTCACGAAATGATAATTAGTGCACAAAATAAAGAAGATCAAGTTAAAGCATGAAATAAAATTAATTAAAGAATCCATAAAAACTAATTTAGGAACACAATTTTGGAGAGAAGATAGTCTCCTAGATGAATACAGTTAAGGAACCATTAAATCATTATTCAAATTGCAAGTGGGTTAGAAGGTCGCAATTAAAAGATCTAGAATTGAAGGAAGGTCGAGTAAGCCGAGGTGGAAATACAGTCACATTGCTGGGTAGATGACTAACAACACTTGTGTATATACTACTATCATGGTCATGGGTGACATGGCAATTAGTATAGAATACTCAGTAGGGTTATCTTAGGGCCTACCATTAAAATTTAACTCAAGTTTTCTCCAAAAGTTTCAAAATTAAACTTTCAAAAATAAACCACCAAAATTTGTATTCACTTAAGCTGTTCAAATTCATCATAAATAATTTAGATCACTCTCATAAATCTCAAAGAAAATTTTTTCACGTTACTACTAACCTTTTCCAAAATTAACATTTAAATTCAACTATTTAACTCAAGAGTTCATAATTTACGAATCCATAAAAATTTCACAATCAATCAAAGATTTGACACTCTAAAATTTTTAAATAACTCACAATAAAACTCTTAGCATATTAAAATCAATTTCAAAAATTAAGCTCAATGCTCTCATCAATTTTAACTTCTATTCATGCTAAGTTATTCCAACAAAATCACAATTTGTAAATGGTAACTTCCTTTAATCAATCAAAATAACTTTCCATCACATCCTTCGAAATTCTCTCAATTTTTTTTTTAATATTAGCAATCTCACATTAAACTAAATTTTTAAATAATCTTATCAGTCAATTTTTTTTTACCAAAAATCTAAATAGATTTGTAAATCCTCAATCATAGGACACCATTTAAAATAAAATTTCTCAAAAATCGTTTTCATAACTTTCAAATATTTTAAACCAAAATTCATCGTCATTACTTCCACTTGAAATTCAAAATTTACTAAACACGAAAATCGCAAGTTGTACAACTCAAATTTAAATAATTTCTATGGCCATTTTTAAAAGCTAAGATCATTTTTAAACCAAATTTATAACTGTTCAAAGGTGTATAACTATAATCGAATAATTCATAAATATAACAACTCGAAATCAAATCAATTTTATATTTGTTTAAAGATGTATATCTATCAACCAAAACTTATAAATATCACAACTCAAAAAGCAATAAATTTTATACTTGTGCAAAGATGTATAGCTATAATCCAGTAAATCATAAATATCAAATCTCAAAAGCTAATCAATTTCTTATATCAAGGGTATAAAGATTCTAGCTATTTTTTCCTTCCTGCAGTATCAATCCTATGGTGGTTACTATTTAGAAATCTTAAGATTAAAACCTTCCTTGGTAGTATCCTACTTTACAAATTACTAATCATTAAATCACACTTTTAAAAAAAGCTTTTAACTCAATTAGAGTCTTAAATGTATTCCAATTGCCAATATAACCATTCTAGCCATGTGTTTGACCTATGAGCATATACTAGTGTAGTCATCTTCCTAGTTGACGCTAAGCACAAAAATAAGAATCAACGGTAGAAAGGAATCAACAAGATGCATTCAAGGAGGTCGATCGAGAGTTCGGAATTTGAAGCCAAGGGAAGAGGTCAAGCTGTATGGATGAGATTCCTAGATTCTAATCCTATGTTGCAGGCTCACACCGGTATAATTACATAACCAAAGTGACAAACTTGACCTGCATGGGCCACCACAAAAACATGTAACACCCCAGTCCCAAAATACTTAGGGCTAGGTACGTATCCATGCCAGCTGTATACATTCGAAGTATACTCCAATGTATGGATCCCCGTATGTATTCATAAGCTGTAAAATACAGTAAAACCATGATAAGTAAATCTCATCCACAACAATAAAGAATAATATTATAATCAACTCAAGAATTTGTCATTTATATATGTAGTTGGACGGAGATAAATCCACTACCAACCAATTTAAAGGAAAGAAGATATACAAGAAAATGATCGATAAAATAGCAAGACGAACCAAGAGCAATTATCCTCGAAGAAATAGAGAAGATCATGGCTTTGGCTAGGACACCTGTGAAAAGTCACAAAGCACACACCTGGCGAGATAACCAGGTCCTCAATGGGACGTAACAAGATACAATAAACATGCCATATAATACTGAATATAAATTATGCCATAATTAAAGAAAGTGACAAGACCAAAATTGGTAACCTAACCATACTAAAGTGAACATGCAGTTGAGAAACAATCCTTTCGACGCATGAGCCCTGGTTGTAAATGGGATCGGCATAGTCCCCATATAGGGCACCAGGGGCCTACGTCCGTAACGTCCGAAGATCGTCAGAGGGCATCATGTGCAAGGGGCTACGTCCATAACGCTCTGGAAAACGTCAGAGGGCACCTGGAGCCTGCGTCTCCGGCGGAGCGCACAGGTAAGTAGGGAAGTGCAAAGAAGCCCATACGTCAGGTATTGTTCTCCCCACCCAATGTACCTGTGAAGTCGCATCCACGACCATGTACCTATACTAACTGCTAAGTCTCCTAACACGCCTCTATTAGCAGTTAGCCCTAACGCATGCGTATGGGGGATCAATCCACACGCAAGAACCTCTACATGCTACTCATCTCACACATCCTCGTGGTACAACTGTGTCAAGGTATATGCGATACACTACAGACGATAGTCCCTTAACTCTAGGTTCATGTGCAACCAAAGGATAGTAACAAAGTAAATTAATAATCACTGAGCATGTAGTAAATCAAGAACTGCAATAACTGGAAATAATAAACAGTGATATGTAATAAAATACAGACTGAATATAAATAGTATAATGGCAAGGTATCTTGCCTGAGGGTGGTACGAGAAGCAGCAAAATCCAACAATAAGAATCGTCAACACGAAAGTCAAAATCCACAAGAAACTCCGGATGCTGAAACGAACATCACGAACGAGTTTACAATAAAAGACATGCCTAGGAAACACCTGTCCAAAAGTCAAATTCTGGAACAGGGGTAACTTTGTTATTTTGGGTCAAAAAGATGTCCGCCATTGGACCCGCTTTGCACCGAAATGCGTGCCAGAACCTACGGTCTCTAAAGTCATCAAACTACATGTCTGCAGATTTTTTTGATGAGACGAACCCAAGGTATGTCCAATTTTGGATTCCGGTGGGCTGTGCACAAAATCGCCCGTTGAGTGGGATTGTGGGCCCGCCAAAATAGCGCCCCGATCAACGGTCTCAGAATCGGACCAAACATGGCTTATAGGACCAGAAAAATATTTCGGGTCCAATGACGCAAGTTTTATTGCGATATGATGAGTGTGCACAAATTTGTGACTTAATTTGCAAAGGGTCAATACGGGGTATCTCGACGGATACGTACTGATTTCGTCGCGTACATGCAACGAAATCGGTTTCCGTCAGTTCCCACATGTGGACAACATCCATACGCGCCTTTCGATGCGTATAGTGCACGACCATGTCGCCCGGTTTGTCGGGGCGCACGCCGTATCAGGTGTTTTTCCACTTTTTGAAAACAGAATTTATAATTTTTTGAGAACTTTAACAACGTGTAACTTTCTACATACTAGATGAAAAGTGAATCCAGAAGGTGCGTTACAATATCGGTTATATTGCCTTTGACTACCTTTAATTAGTTTCTACACATCTTTAATGCACAGCAAGAAAATTGGCGGACAAGTTGGTGTTTTCCAATAGTTTTTAATATTTCAGAAAAGTGGGTTTTTCTTCAACTTCGTCTCGATTTTTTGAGCAAGTTGGATGGCCATGTCGAAATCCACCTGGGGGATCTCGAAGAGGGTCATGTGGGCTTTTTACACGAATTTACGGATCTAAAAATGAAATTAAAATGAGAGAGATATCGATCGGGGAAGTGGGATACCTTAAAGTGGAAAACTGTTGTTGTTGTTGTCGTTGTGACGACCGGGGGACGGGACTGCTGTCGCTCCGGCGAGGTTGGTCTCGCACGCCGAGGAGAGGGAGGAGCATGGAGGAGGAAAGAGGAGGAAGGAGAAGGAGATTCGAATTTTAGGGTTTTCAAAAACTTGTATATACTTATATATATATAAGTGAGGAAGAGATTTGTTTGTATATACTTAGAGGTTGCTGCTACTTTTACTTATGCTTTGTGGGGACAAGGGGGGGGGGGCGCACAAGCTGCTGGTTGCGGCTGCTCCTTTTTCTTTGTTTGTGAGGTGGGTGGTCGGGTGGGGCCGACCACCCATTTCTTTACTATTTTTTTTCCTTTTTCTTTTCTTATATTTTTCTTACTTCAATATATATATATATATATATATATATATATATATATATATATATATATATATATATATATATATATATATATATATATATATATCCATAAATACACCAAAAATCTATTTAAAATCCAAATACTATTTAAAAGTCAACTATCCAATTATTTAATATATTTGAGCATATCTACATATATATATAAATTCAATCAACTCAAAATAATAATAATATTTAAATAGGAAAACATGTTTATTAAATTTCCATAAAATAACTTTAATAATAATAATTTTATAAAATCGTCCCAATGGGTGAACTCATACCGTACACCCTCATCCGGGTCCAGAAATTGTAAAATTTAAAATATTATTTTATTAATAAAATGTAGATTTTTGTACCCAAAGTCAATAAATATTCAACAAGTTCTAAAAATAATTTAAAAATATTTGTACATACACAAAATATTCCTATATGGCCACCTTAGTCACCCCACATGCTCACATGGGCTTAAAATTTTGTTCGGGCCCTGTTCGGGCTGAATTGGCTAAACCGGGTCATAAAAAAAAATAAACCATAAATTGTATAAATTTATTTTTTAAGTCTAATAAAATAATTAAAAAATAATTAAAAAAATAGGAGTTTTACATCTATTTCACAATCGTGCAAGTATTGAGTTAGACTTTTTTTGGGCTAGCCCATGGGCCATCTACTTTGCCAATAATATGGTGTGCCAGTTGCCATGTAGTTAGAATGCTCAATAATATGGTAGCAGGTTAGTGGTCGTACAGATTTAACGTAAGGTAGGTTTCCAAAACCATAAGGTAGCTTTTGACAGTGTGTTAAAGCTAGTATTCAGAGGCTTCAACCTATGCTAAAGTTGCCAAACACCTTAAAGTATTAAAGGTATTAGGGATCTAGGTACTTCGTATAATTTATTATAAAATATGTGCAATTTTGGTCTTAAAATCATGTTTGTTGTATGTGTTTCTACGATGATGTTTAGTGCTTTTCCTCCTTGATTCCTTGCATTGTGTGTATATGTTCTAAGTTTATTTCTGGGGTTAATCATGCTAGGATCCACTAGTTTTTAGAAAATACAAGAAAAAGACCAACATAAATAAAAAAGTTGCATGCGAGGAAGGTGATAATTTGACTACAAAGAAACATTTTCTTAAGGAAAAAAAGTAACATTTTTAATGAAGAAGCAAAAGCTGCATCATGTAAGGAAGATAGTGAAAAGGGAATACGAGGCCAAACCATGGGCCGAGATGCACAAGCCAATGTTTTCATTTTTTCTGGTGGTTACTGCCAAGAGCTTCTTGTTTATTTATTTTTATCGATTGTGCATGCAGAAGTATGTCTTGTATACTTTTTTTCTTTATCGTTTGTGCATGGCCAATTATGGACTTTTAGATCATTTCTGTTATGAAAACGTATGACAAAATGGGCTCTTTTCCTGTATCAGAAATGAATACAATAGTAGGGGTTTCTTATCAGATATGAGGCTGCCGTCTCCAAGTTGAGATACAAAGTGATGTAAAAGAAAGACAAATAGATCTTACAATCACTGCTTCGGTACTACACTAGAGTCTATTTAGTCACTCGTTGAAGTCTAGGAATTTTGGTGTCAGACCATATACACAACAATAATTAAGAATGAAGAAGTATGAAGATAACAATTCGTTTTTGGAAAGAGATGTAAATTGTAGTGACTATTATTGATTTTTGTGAATTTGACACAATTTTGCATTATGACTATTTTGCTTAACTAGTACATGAAAGTCAATTGTATCACTGACTTGGACTTGTATAAAACAGTTGTCTAAATCATCTACTAGAAGAAGACCCATAAGACTCAAATTACGAAAATTTGCTACAACAGTTGTCACGACCCGCACCCACCGTGAGGGTACGAGTACGTAACAGTGCCCGGCCTACGCCGCAGTGTCGGCAGTAGAACGTTGTTTTAGGTCATGAACTATAACTACTAACATGAAATATGCTCCATAAGGAGGCCAACACAGAGGTACAACTCAATCACAATCTAGAGATAGAATATGGCACGATAAAATAGATAAAGAAATCCTCAACTGAGGTACAATAGAAATAAAATAACAAGTCTCATCAACTACCAGTCTCAACATCTCTAAAATATACAACTCTGAAAATAAAGACAACAGCTAAAACATGGAAAGAAACAGTCTAAGCTATCTATACTATGCAAGGTATCGTCCTCAGCAGTTGCCTGAACCTCCCCAGGGGTCCAGGTCGTGAGTGTCATCTAGGCAAGCTCCAAAGTAAGGGGTGCAGGGTTCCTCATCATCCTTTGTAAAATTTTCAACAGGTCCAGTCAGGACGAGAGCGAGCACAATACATCTCACGCAGATCATAACAGGTTAGAGAATATAAACATGCAAGAGAGTACGATACATTAAACTGAAAGAAAGTACATGATGCAAACAGAGATAGAACTGTAATAGAAATATCTACTATAATTAGAGAGATACCAATGACTAGTGATTTAGAGTACAAAGTCGACACGTGAACGGCTGGATTTGCACATGACTATACTAAAGAGGCGCACATGGCTATACTACTTTGGAGTCGTTCACATGACTATTTATACTCCCCCATACCCCAATCAATACATAAGGATCCAAACAAGTTATGTTACGTACATGGTTTTCATATGAAGCCCATAAATGGGTGCACATGAAGTATACATGAGAGCTCATACATGAGTGCACGTAAAGTTCACATGGGGGCCCATAAACGGGTGCACATAAAATTTACATGAAGGCTCATAAATGAGTGCACATGCAATATAGGTTATACATGAGATACATAGGAAACACGATCGATTCATGAGAGCACATGAAAGTACACGAACGAGCATGAACGAGCATGATGCATATGAGAAACATGAATAACATGAGAGCGAAGAATACACGATGTACATGAAACACATGACACAATGTATCCGATGCTCCTGAGGGGGGATAACATCTCAATGTAGGGATCCATATAGTACCAATCCATGATAATATCGTGACAGCATCAAATAAGGTAAACTAGAGCAGGAATATAATTCTAAGTAAGTTATGAAATGATCAGAGAATGTACTCACCTGGTATCTGAATGTCTGAAGTAAATGTACTGTCCGAGATGAGGTACCTGACTCCTAGTTAGAGCAACACGAGTCAAGATGTATACAGGGGATGATGAATGTAATCAACTATGCATCTGCATGTTGTCTGGGTCAAACTAGACTAAAGTCAATACTTGGTCAACTCTAGTCAACCATACTGGTCAACTAGGTCAAGTCCTAGCCCAAACTAGTCTAACAAGTCTCACTAGGCCTAACCAAGCATAGTCTAACAAGCACACATCAAAACTAGGCTACACAAACCAACAACACACATTCACTGGGCATTCAAGCCATATACATATGCTGTATCATATAGGGTACATCCCATAGGCTATGTGCCATGTAGGTTATATCACATTTTCACACATATTGTATACATTGCATATTTATCTAATTTAATATAATAACACACACTCACTTATAGGCCACATTATTATATCAAGCATTCAGATAATATATTTATATACACATATGATGAGGTAGAGAGGGGGATACATGGCAATGTGTCCATAGGTGTATGTGTGCATGACAAGGTGTGTGTTTACATAGGTTGAAATGTGTGTGTATTAGATGTGTACATAGCTATATGTCAATGTGTCAAGTGTGTTTGAAATCTGAAATCAGTGATGTAATGTGTCAATATCAATATAATGTATCAATTTCAGGTTTAGTGTATGTGGGTTATGAAGGTTCCATGTAGGCAATGTGTTCAGAAATTTAGGAGGTTTTAGGACATGCATTGTATTCATGTATACATTGCATACATATATGCACAAATACATATAGATTTATGGTATCTATATTATATACATTATAACATATATATATACTCATATATATGCATAAGGAGGGAAAGGAGAGGGTAATGTAGAGCATGTGTGTGTGTGTATAGAGTGTCAAATGTATAGAAGGGCTAATGAATAACCACGTGTCATGATATTGTGTGTGTATGTGTTCTAAGGTGACATGAAGGGGGTAGGCTAGTGTGTGTTATACATTGACAGTGTACATATAAGAATAGAGGTGACAAGCTTCGGGTTTTAATATCTAATGACAGTTCCAGTGAAATTAATCTCTAGTAGTTAGCATATCCAAAAGTCCATTTCAAACCCATTGCTCAACATAGTTAAGAAAAAGAATTTTCAGGTTTTGTAGTTTATGTGAGTGACAGGATGGATAGAGGGTGTGTGTGTGTATAAATGAACTGGACAGGGAAAAGGGGCGTTCAGTTAGCAGTTCATTTCAATAAACCCAATGCAATATGAAATTAAATTCTCAGGAACCTAACATCAAACTCTTGAGTTTGAATACCAAAAACTCTACACTTGTTAACCATTTATTAATGCTTGACAACACCAAAACCCCATTCGAAATCCTATAATCCTTCACAATGATAAAGTTTAACATGTATATTACTCCTTACACAAGTAGTTGAACCTATCATGACAATTTAATCATAGAAAAAAGAAACAGTAAAATTCACATTTTAATAACAATTATTCAGAAATCAGCACATGTATCATAAAAAAAGGAAAAACTTCATTCGAACCCAAATTCTCGAAGACCAGTCTTAAACCAGCATTCGTACAATCTAAAACATGTGTTGGTGAACCTATCTAATCATTTACATCATTAAAATCAGTTGAAAATGCAGTTTAAATACCCAGAAAATCATTCAGTGAAAGGGTGTATCAGTAAGTATCAGAAATTGGGGGATTTTCATGATTCGAATCTAATTACTCAACAAAATCACAATCAGTGGGTTGGTAATTAGTGTCATATATGTGTACGTGTCCAGGCATTCATATGTGTCCAAGAAACTAGACAAAATCGTGTCCAAATCACAACTAACACAGACACGTGAACTATGCACTTCGACAGCGTCGTACACGCGTGCACATGCGTGTAGGACACGACAGACAACACTTCGTGTCACGTGCACACACCCACGTGGTCGCCTAGGGTAGGGCTACACATGGGGTAGCCTGATACATGTCCACAACGTGTCTACAAAGGACACGAACGCACGTTTGTGTGTGTCTGTACATGTGTACAGCTGTCTGCGTGCGATAGTGCGTGTCAGTGTGGGCTCGATTGCTCTCTGGACACTCGACCAGATGTCCCCAAACTTTGGGGACATGCTGTCAGTGGTAGCCCCCAGGTTCATGTCAATTTTTAGGTGTCCAAGTGTCCTACAAGTGGAGAACTAAGGGTCGAGTAGCAGGGCACTGCCCTAAGGCTGCTGCGGACGTGTTCGTGTCCGTTTTGGACACGGACACGACTCAAATTCGTGCTCAGTCCCGTTGCAAATCAATATACACATATAAATCATCAAATTTGTTTAAACACTTTTCAAAAATAACAAATAAAAATCCTTTGTGGCATTTTCACAAACACATGCACATACACATGATACGTGTCCGATACGGACACCAAACGGACACGAATCAACACAAAACCAATACCTACGGCTAGGGGACACCTAGGGCTTCCTATCCATGCAAAGAAAATGAAATTTGGTGGAGGGAATAGGAATTTACCTATATGTTCAATTTGCATGAAAAAGATTCAAAAAGGGGGGTTCCTTCTTGATGGCCAAGTGCTCCAAATTGGTCCAAACCTGAGATTTCTCTCCATGGACATCAAATAGAGCTGGATTAGGAACTAATGCAAAAGACTAGAGTGGAAAAAAATTAAAATGAATAATCTATGGGTTTGGGAAGAATGGACAAACCTCTTTCTTCAAAACTTGGAGAAATAAATAAAAGAGGTAAGAACAAATGGAAGAGAAATTAAATAGGGTGTGAAACCCTAGGTTGGCTGCCATGGGTGGGCTTGTTGGGGTTTGGGCTTAAGTCATGGGCCTATGGTTCAATTCACAAGTCATTAAATCATAAGTCATTGCATTAAACCATAAGTCATGACTTAATTTCACTAAACCAAATCCCCTCATTCTAAAACCAATCTCTAATGACTAAAATGGGTTAACTCAAGTTAGGCTAGGGTTACCATAGCTAGGGTTAGGTTCTAGGCTAGTCTACAAGTCCCAAACTAGTCAAAGTCAAACTAAAAATTTACCAATTCAATAAATAATCAAATAATTCAAACAAGTCAAAATGACCAAATACCCTCAAACTAAAATGATAAATAAAATACCCTAATCACATGGCTAGACTCTAGGGTAGACAGTCTCTATGGTTTCACTAGCTGCACACCAATCACAAGTCATGATTTGAATAGTTTTAAAATGATTAAAAATTACTAAAAATTATATTAAAATTTTAAATACCATAATTAAATAAATTAAAATACAAAATTTCAAAATTACCCTTATTTTAGAAACTGGGTGTTACAACAGTCAACCACAACTAAACCTGTACTTGGTACAACAGTAGTAATAGATATGATTTTTTTAAACACCACCTAGTATGATGGTTCCATCAACTGTTCTAAACTTTAGCTTACATACCTATTATGATGGTTCAGACTCAGAGCAAAAGAGAAAACATATGTGAAGTGATTTTAGAGCTGCAATATTCTATCTTCTAATCCCTGCAAGTTTGAGGTATACTATATTGGCTTGAGTATTTGGTAGAGAAATTTTGTAGCCATCTGCTAAGAGGTTCTATCCTCAAACATGCTCTCCATTTTAAATATTAGTGAAGTTTTTTAGTACTTGTCAGTGACATCTTGACTGTTGCTGGAATTGCCCAATTATATTTCTGATTGTCGATAATGAAGGTATTAGACTGGATTTCGGGTAGGTTGATATCATATTATGTGGCCTTGTTAGAAAAATGAGGAGTTTGACATAATAAATTTTTTTATGCCTGATTGTTATTCTTTTGACAGTTTCATGCAAGATGCATCACTCCATGGTTGCAAAAGAAGGGGACTAACCCTTAAGGTAAGTTTTGCAACTTTTCTGCTTTATGTTTAGATGCATTTTTTTCCCTTTTAATGAGATTTTACCTGATTGTTAGCTTTTGACAGTTCCATGCTAGCTATTATATCACTCCCTCTTGTAATTCATAGTGCTTTAATCATAAATATGAGAAATTAGGAAAATCCAAGTACATCTAACTTCTTAATTCTACGAGAATATTGATAGGATTTGCAATAATTCTTAATTCTGCTTCTATCTGGGAGTATAAGCCTTCCATGAATCTCCAATAATTCAATTATATGCCCTATTTGTCGTAGTGCTTATTGAACAAGGTTTTTTTTTGAAAAGGACACTATGCTGCTGTTCTTTGTGTTGATTCCTTCTCAATACAGAACATAATTGCAAAGGTCGCATTTTGTGTGGTAGGTTCTCTTCTAACTTGTCTAGGATTACTATTCCTAGTTAATACAATACTTTCCTAACCTAATCAAACTTCAACATCAATTTAATTTAACAGTTTGGGCCTTTAATGAGCTTAATACAATACTTTTCGGACCTAATCAAATCCAAGTATGGATTTAGTCTAACAGTTTGGGCCTTTGACTGCTAGCTAATACATGAACAAAATAAAAACACATGTAATATAAATTTATAAAGAGAATAATATATATATGTAGGGTGCAGAACATCGCCTTGCATCGGCCAAAACTAAGCACAATATTGATGAGGCAAATATGCACATTGCGACACAAAGATAGTATAATTATAGTATTTACATAGTACAACCTTATAGTAATTGTTTTATACTTGTCTAAAACCTAGCCATATTATAGTTTTGGATTTTATCAGTATCTTATTAGAAGAAAAATACATAGGTAATGCCTTTGCGCAAATACGGACATGAATATGATTTAAGGAAAAAAAATACAAATATAGGACACATTTTTTTTAAATAGGTACAATATTAGTCATCTATTAATACGGACACTTATACCTACAAGTACCAGTTTTTCTTGTCTACATATGCTTAAAGTATGGTCGTAGGCTTGAGGGACCCACGATGACAAATGACCCCTCTTCTTCTGGTGATTGCTAACAGCTCCAAGTAAGGAACGATACCTCACACAACCATCTACAACATTAATACATGTTCCACATGGTACGACCAACATAGAAAAAACCGATTAAACAACCGACCATATAACAATAGGACAACTACTGACAATGACTCATTAAAGTATCTTTCTATTTAATACAACTACAAACACATAAAATGATTTTTGTTTTTTCAAAGGCTTGTCTCCTTGGGAAGCTTAACGAAACACCAACTGTAATGAGACAATCTCTCCAGTTAAGAAAAAACATTCAAAGTAAACAAATTTGTCGTGTTGTAAACAATTTTATCGTGTTGTACAATTCAACATACATAACACAAAGAGACATGAAAATACATAAGTATAATTAGTTAATTCCAACACTAAAATTACAGAAATTTTCTCAATTAGTAAATTTTAGACACACGCACCTTAAGAATTTGAATTTTATGATGATGGCAATGGCTATCTGTCCTCCTCGAGCAGTCGAGCGGCTTCCGACTTCGTTTGGGGAACGATTGCTGCCAAACGAACGATTGCTGCCAAACGAACGATTGCTGCAACCGTACGATAGACAATGGAGGTTAGTCCTGAGTGTAGAAGAATTTTCGGGTTCAATATCATTCAAGGATAGAAAAAATATAGAAGTGAGGGAGAACCAATACCTCTTCTTCAATTAATTTTTTTTAGGGAGGAAAGAGTGTTTGAGAGGTGCCCTTCAGTGAAAAAAGATGGGGGAATATGTAGCGGGAATGGGGGGAGGGAAATTTGGTAGCAAAGAAATCGTGGAGAAAAAAAGGGGGGCGCGAGAATTGCTAGGTCTTGTGATTTCGTGGAAAAAAGGAGGGAATTGCTAGGGTTCCATAGGAAAGGGGGATGAAGAAGATGGTATTTATGGATATTTTAGTATTCATATATAGGATAGTAAGAGGATTCCAAATTCGGTTGGAGAATTGTGAATATTTTATGGAATTATTTTTTATATACAGCCGGATTATAATTAGGATTGTGATATTTGATATGAATATTTTTGGTATGGTCAAATCCTGTTACAATTTAAATATTAATTTCAAAATAGTATGAAAATTAGAATATTGTTTTGTTTAACTTTTTTAATATTATTTTAAGTTTTTGTTACAAGAAATAATTTTTTTTCTTTGTGACTAGTACTTTTGTGTGACGTACAATTGTTTGGTAACTAAAAGAAAATTTTAAGTGACAAGAATAAAATTTTAATTTTGTGGCTAATACTTTTATGTGACAATAATATTTTCTTGTAACTAAAAAAAAAACTTTAACTGACAAGTATTTCCCTTATCACACATAACTTGTCTCTAAAATCTAAATTTTATTTCAGTGACCACATTAAGTGACGACCAATATAAACATGGTCACTAAATGATTTAACTGTGTATGAAAAATATCTATTGTCACAGAATCAAATTATGAGTGACAACAAAAATTATTTGTCACAAAAATATCCCTTTCAGTGACAAGTTTTACACTTGTCACAGATTACTTGTCATGAAAACTCGAATTTCTTGTAGTCCACCAGGCCTGACATAGCTTTTGTTATAGGTATATCGAGTCGGTTCACGAGCAATCCAAGTGTTGATCTTTGGAAAGCTGTGAAGAGAGTAATATGATATCTCTCAAGGACTCAGAAGGATGCACTACAACAGTTACCCTGCAGGGGTAGAAGTTTTCAGTGATGCCAGTTGGTGCTCAGAAGGAAAGAAAGAAGAGGTTACATCTTCTACATGGGTAGTACTACTATATCGCAGAAGTCGAAGAATTAGGTCCATGGGTAGTGCTTCTAAATCGAGGAAGTCGAAGAAGCAAACCTTCCTCACACTATGGAATTTGAGTTATGTCAGCTACAACGGATGAAGCAGAATTGCTTCGGGTATGAAGCAAAATGGCTTAAGGAGCCCAGGAATGATCTTTTCGTTATTGCTGCACAAATTCGGATGATGCCGATGTATTGCGACAATCGGGCACGATCTTTCTGTTATTAGAGCACAAATTCGGGTGATGTCAATGTATTACAACAACCAGCTGGCTACAGCAGTGGCATCGGATGATCTCTTCATAATAAGAAGAGAATTGTGTGTCTAGGGCACAAGGCACTGAATGAGTGCATCAAGTGTAGATCATTACATTGGGTATTGTTCGGAGTTAGAAGAATCTGATGGATCCGTTCATCAAGGCCTCAAGCGCCAGCTGGTCGAGGACTCAATAAGAAAATGGGCTTGAAGGACCTCAGATTTTGTGTGTCTGCAATCCTACCATAAAGTTTTATGTTATTGGTTCAAGGAGAAATCTAGCAAGCATCTAGCTTTTGGTTCAAGAGAGAACCATTGACTGGAAGAATATCAGGACAATGTATAGTCCTTTGGGACATTGAGGTGTTACGAACCCAGAACCACTATTGTCTACTTTTTGTTCTTTACATAGAACAAAGTTTTATGGGAGGATGACTTGGAAGCCTTAATGAGTTCTCGGGCATTTGGAATGTCCAGCGTGCTTTACAGAAAGCACGGGTAGCATAACACTGCAAAGAAGCGAAGTACGCCATGCTACAGTAGGGTGACACCACATGAGGTACCTCGTAAGGGTAAAGTCTCGGCTTCGGGCCAAGTCATAGCGGCATAGCACCTCACATAGGCAAGTGGACATAATGTTATAGAATGAAGAGTGGTAGACAGCAATACAAAGATGATGGACCTCATGGTATAGTGATGTGTGTCATGCCCTAGTCTTAAAATAGATAGAACTAGACACATGGCATCGGCCAACTAATACAATACAGAGTAGAATACCCAATTTAAGGATCCATCTAGGTTGTACTATGCTGTAAATTAAGCTAAGTCAAACCAGAGTACACAGGTGAAATATGACATCTAATCTCATCCACAAAATAAACTAAGAAAAGAAAATATATGTATATTCAAATGTTTAAGATACATAACATACCTAGAACAGAATCTAGTGGGAACAAACACACAGTACAACACTGAAAGTATATAAATGGAGATGTCTAGAAATAGATAAATAAACATCAGTACAACTAGAAAGATCAGAAACATTTTTCTAACCAAGCCTATCTAGATCAAGAAAACTCCGCTAGAAGCACCTCAAGCTCCTCTGATAACACAAAACCAGTCTCCAGGCCCAAACCGTAGACAGTCGGATAAAAGTGCTCGTCAGGATCTGAAAGAAAAGCCAGGTCCACAGAGGTATGTAACAAGATACAAAATACATGCCATAAAGTGATACTGTAATAACATAAAGGTGAACTAACCACTATGTGAATACACTTGAGGGTAACCTTGGTACGTATGGGTAGGACAAGCTCAATAACGATCTCTGGCATAGCCCATGGCTGGATACCGTATACATTGATATATATCATCAATCGACATAGCGTAGCGCTAGCGACCATCGCCTGTTATATCGACAACATATATAATCCTACGATAACGCATACCATGTTATCGAGCTACTAGAATTAGGTAATCAAGACTCCATAGTGTCATCCGAAGACTACGACATACCAATTTGGTTGTTCCATATGCCTACTAATGATCCTCCCCACCCAATATAAATGCACAAGTAGTCACTACGACATGTACATTTCATATCTAAATGCCAAGTCACAACTAGACTAACTATTACTATCATTATTCCATTACACGAACTTCCTGCATCGATAGCTAATCGGATGCACAAGCCCGTGTCCAACATGAACTTATTATCACTCTCAGTGTCGTGAAATGATTCGTGTCAAGGTCTGGGAACTATAACAATAGCTCCACAACTCTAGGTAGGTCCACTAGTACTAGGTCAATACAACCCATATCGACGCCTTCGTCGACTACACCCGAGGCATTCCCAGACGCGACCTTTATACTATTTCTACCACAGAGATATATGATAATATTTATGAGATTTTAATACTGTAAAAACAAGGCAAGGTATACTTGCCAGGATCCCCAAGAAATAAGAGTTGCGACCTCGATCCTTGGCCAGAAGTCAAAGTATCATGGGAGCCTATATTAAATATTAAAAAATTAATTAATAACTTAAATTACTAATTGAACATAACTTATAATTAATACTTATACAATGTGATATTATACGATCTCAACTAGCAAGGAAAACTAGATGCTATAATTAGGTTATAATTTGACAAATTAAATTAACGGAAATTCATCTAACTTATAGTCTTCTAATATCTGTAATTTCCAAATATGCATATAGCTAAGTCACAAGGGTCTACTAACTTCTCTTCTACGCATAGGTGATAAGGGTTCCTCTAATTGGGTCTTTCTTGTATCAATATGACTTCGAAACATTTTTAATGGTCTTCTAAACTATAAAGCTAATCATTTCCTAACAAAACTTAGTTTTTAAAATTATAATATAATAGTTATGATTATATATAACTTATAGGTGCTAAAAATATTTTTAGTAAGTCTTTGATGTCAATCTATACATTTCCTAGGTATAGCCCAATTATGGTCACATAAAATATCTATTGTCTAACTTTAAATTAAAAACAAATAAATTTTGATATTATTAATAAAAATTTAGAAGATATATATATTTTATAAAAATCATTTTTGGCCAATAATATCCTAGAAATGAAAACTACCATTATTCTATTCCTACCTCAGGTTTTCTAGGTCGCATCGAACATGTTTTGAACCCAACTAGCTATTAAATTAATCTAACTTAGAGAAATTGATAAAATGTAAAAATTCAGCACCTAAAATCAGAATTTAATGTATATTAAATAGATATTAATGGTAACATATACCTAAAATTTTAGGTTACATTTGTAGGGTACTCAAAATGCTCCCGATCGTTATTCTAGGTCATGTACCTAAACTAATCCTAGAGTTGAATTATGCCAACACAATTGCCCTTAAAATCCATGTTAAAACAGAACCTTAATTGCATAAATATCATATATATTTAAGGGTTTTCATATGGGAAAATTTCGTCATAACCCTATGTGACTTTCAGGTTCAAGAACCTAATGAAACTAGGTTTTTCAAGTTTCAATTCGACATGTTTCAGTGTCACACACATAAAACTAAACCAAATAGAATATATATGATATAAATAGGTGTTTTTAATGATTAAAAAATCAATAAATAATACATGACTTAATTACGTATATTTCCATGGAAATACTTGTCATGACCTGTACCCAACATTTGGGTATGAATCGTGGGTACGCCCAGCCTACATCATAGTGTCGGCGGTAGAACACTGTATAATATCGATATGATGAACAACCTACAAAATATATTCAACTCCACTTGGTAGGACAATAAAGTATAACCAGATAATACTCAATCATAGTTCTAAACAAAGAATCGCACAATGGAATATAAATAGAAGAATTAATAGTCACAATTCCATAAAATAATAAACTCCAGAAACTAAGTATAGAGTCAAATATCAAAGAGCAATAATCAACTAAATCCAGAGACAAATTCGGACCAAAAACTGAATCTAATCTAACTAAGCAGTAGGGAACAAGGTCATGTGCTGCTAACTCCCCCAGATCTCCCTGTAGTGTAAGGTCAGGCTCAGGTATGTTCCATTCATATGGACCATAATGAGTAGGGCATCCATCGTCATCGTAGTCACCTAAAATGTTTACCCAGTAAGGATGGAATGAGTACAACTCATTGCATACAGTTCCAAGTATATGATAACGACTATAAAACTGTGGTTAGGCATAAAATACATGATGAGATAATCAGAGTAAGTATAGCATGAAAAAAAAGGACATGAGCTATATGAAGACAAGTAAAGAGTGGACAAGGTCTAAGTGCGTTGAAGTACTACTTTCAATATGTGATCAGGTTGGGTAGTTACACCAGAAGGTATATATGGATTTGCATCCTCAAGGTCTACTCGCATAAAAAATAAAACAAGGTCTAAGGTGTGATCATACATCTACTCAGTACTTTCCCGTCCGAATATAACATTTTAAAAATGGCATAATATGCACGAAGTGCTAACCTTTTAACGAGCGTGTCAAGAATCATGTATCATACAACTAGACAATATAATATAGTAATTAACAATATTGGAAACAAACAAAAAATATACTCGCCTTGTGTCCTTGCTGGTATGGGTTCGGTACCTCATTCAATTCCTAGTAACCTATTTTTAGAAATTATAAAGATTAATAAGGATTTGAAATTTAACCATCAATCCTATCTCTTTCAGTATTAGACACCTATGATTATTATTGTTTACCTATTATTTTCTATACTGGTATTCATATATATAATTTATACTATCTATCATAGATAACCGCCAATTTACCCTCTTGAGTTACCTAATCAATATCTAACTTGTACCCGATACCAAACCACATATATATACATCATGTATGTTGATCTTTGTATATTCACTTGATACAAAAGATATTAAACCACTAAAAATTCACTCATTGGTAGCTACCTGCTGCTTATCCCTTCTGCACCTTAGAACTGAGACACAGAGACATATTCCCTGTTGTGTAACTGCTGCCCTCTATACTCATACATGATCCCCTACTACATTAACCTGGATCTGTAGTTAACCACTACTTCTATTATAGGAAGCTGCTACCTAGCAGTTCCTGTACTCAACCTGCTGGTACCATCTATACAGGTGTATAGAACTGGTACTCTTAGAGTTCATTCTTACATGAACTATTCTAAGGATACCATTCCTACTGTTCAGTGAAATCACAGGTAATAACCTGAAATTTGCATATAGTTAATGAGTCACACGAATTTCCCCATATGTATACTCACCCTTAAACTCTGATACCCCATGCGTCCCTTCACACATTGAATATGCACTGGTACAGACATGTACGGACTCCTACCTCTTCATGGGACCCGAACACCAGGTATCGTTATTGGTTTTCGGATACAATACATGTTGTTATTTGTAGTTGCTGTTGCTGCTTGAAGTTACTGCCCCCTCGAAACACATACACCCAGGAATTCACATTCCTCTTACTACCTATGGTCGATTTTGTTACTGCAGCAACTGCAGTAACTCCTATCAGATGTTGCTACATCTCTTCTTCCTGCACATACATCTGACACAAAAAACTAATGCATCCTTTGAACACAAAGTATTTCTATGCACATGATTCCCTTCCCAAACTTCGCATACTGCACATATTGCATCTAACTATAATCCTAGCCCTTACAGGTTAAATAGGTAACTATCTGCACCACTTAGTTTCCTGTGCACACCTTATTCGACTATACCCATTCTTTCTATCAGGTTTGTGCATCCCTCTACATAAGTAGATGTCCCTATTTCTAAATTACCTTTGTGCATAACAATACCTAGACACAAATCTGTGCCTATTGACTCCTTTATCTATTAATTACACTACTATATTTGATTCCTTGTGCTGCTCTAGGAACCTTTCCTGCTACCTCAACTCTGACCCAAACCAATACTGCTGCTGTCCTATTTGTTACTGCAACAACTGTGGTGTGCTGCTCTATGCAGTTTTCCTTGCTACCCCATTTGAACCCATGTTTCATCTAATCACTGATAGGTACGCCCACGTCTATTGCACATGTAACTATGGATACCAATTGATAAACCTGCATGTACCTGCATAACTCGTTCTCCCATACAACCACTCCCAAAACTCATATATATCCCAGCTCGCAGTTTTTGTATATTGCACCTATGGCCCATGACAGACATTCACATCTGCCCTATACCGTGATTTCATGCACCAACTACTTCATTCAACCCTTCTTCAATCAAGGGTTATTTAATCCTATATTTTAATTTTTGTTAGACCAATCTATACACATATCTATTTTTCCTATTAACAGGACTTAGCAACCCCAAATAAATCAACGAACCCCTGTCCTGGGTATTAAATCAAATACTCGAGGAGCTATGCACAGGAGGAAGAGACTAGGTTATTACCTTAATAGAGAATCCTGTATTTTGACAATGGTGCGATGAACTATCTCGAGGGACGTCCATAGATTCGAAGCAGAACAGATTTTCGTACGTCATGATGAGAATGGGTGGAGGAAACTCGGCTGCTCTCCATGATTGTTATATATTTAGTGTATAGGTGGGTTCCAATTCTAGCGAGATTAGGGTCAATATTCAAATTTGATCCTCATAGGGAATTTGAATATGAGTTCGATTATATGGGGATGAGAATGAACGTTTGAAATTGGTTTAAACAAAATTTGAATAGGAATATAAACCAAAACCCCCTCATAAAATAGTTGTTTTGCACAAACCATCTTTTTACAATGTTTAACAATTAAGTATTTACACTACTATATCAGGAGCACTAAACTTCTCCCCTTCCCAAGCTCTCCCCATGGCTTCATGACTTCCCCCCACACCCGTTCCCGGCGCCGGCGGCACGCTGTTCAGGCTGCTCGTCGACAGCCCCTCCTCCTCTCCTCCCAGGCCGCTTATGCCAGCCCTCCGCCTCCCGCGCCTCGAGCTCCGCACGTACGGGTCTGGGAGCCCCTCGACCGACTCCCTGATCGCCGGAGAAGCTCGCCTTCGTCGGCATCTAACCCACCGGGGTGGACCCAAAGCTCCGGTAGCCACCCCAGCCCCCCTTTTCGGGACCCCGAGTGTCACGACCCGCACCCACTTTTCGGACGCGAGAGCGTGAGCAAGCCAGCTACGCATCAAGCGAACTCCAGCCCGACTCGAATACGTAAACGCTGTCAAAGCTATGGTATACTGTCAAATCATGGCATTGCAATCTATATCTCAAATCCACAAAAGTAATATAAGCATGAATGAACAACTATGGGTCGTAGTCTGCAGCCCACTAGCATATATGTCCGATGAGACTCCAAGGAATATAACAATAGTCTCTAAACTGAATCAATAAGCAAGATATCTCATGATAAGGAATGTAAAGCACGAAAGGATAACAAACGTAATAATGATACCTGAATCCCGCAAGCGTATCATCACATCTACTGTCCAGAACTACTAGCTAACTCCATGCAATCACTAACCTGAAGAGATCATCAGGTCCTCAGGAGACATAGCAAGATACATAAAAACATGCCTATCTAGCAGTTTATCATGCAATAAAGAAAATACAGGAAATAAACAGGAAAAGACAAATCAATACGAAAACACGACTATACACGACTGGAATAACCACTACGCATAAACGAACTGCTGGAGGAGAACAAGAGAACACGATGTCACAATGTCTATGGATAATCAATCGAATACTCAAACCCTCGCCCCTAGTATGAACTCGCAGGTGTGAACAACTACTAACCCTCGCCCCTAATGTGGACTCGCAGGTTAGCTTCAAGAAAACACCCTCGCCCCTAATGTGGACTCGCATGTGCAGAACATATAACTACTAACCCTCGCCCATAGTATGGACTCTCATGTTAGCTTCAAGAATTGAAGGTACAGCAGTTCTGTTATGACTTATTCATCCTATGACACGATGCGACTCAGTCCAAGTACAGGTGATGACACGACACGACCCAATCACGATCCACGAGAAAACCAATCCAATATGAACTACAAAATTAACTATGAACAAGAACTATATCTATACTAGCATACACAATATACAAATCTCATGTAAATAATCAACTAGTAAAACTATATAATAATAGAAATATGCATGTAAATAAACTGTAGTGGGAGGCAAGGTATACTTGCCTGTGGTCCTTGCACAAACCGTAGTCACAAGTCGAGGATGAGGGGATGCCGATCTAGGAGCTGTCAACCTATAACACATATCGCACCATGAACCGTGCACGAAAACTATAAATCAATTCTAATGTTTTAGTTCTAAATTCATGGAATAGTGGCTAGTTGGGTTACTAATCTAATAATAATTAATTCTAGAATAATTCACTTAAAAACCTAATTTAACCTAATAATAATCTGAATATAATCTAAACATGCAAGTTTGGCCATCAAAAGTTGTGTTTCCCAATTTTGGAAACCATGACACGCAAATCGAGACGTGCTATTGACTATCTAGTCAAATGCTGTGAACTCTAGATTTTGAAAGTGCACCTTAGTAGATTTCAGTGCCTCGAGTGCTCTGGAATCAATTGTGCCACAAAATCATACTTTGGTCAAAAGATATCGCCGTTATGGCTAATCGTGACCAAAACGGGGATCAACCGATCAATTCTGAGTTCAACGGAAAATTAAAATAATAGATGAATGAATTAATCTTTGGAAAAAATATATGTCATAGAGCTCTGTATTAGCTTTCCGAAACTTCAAACGGTTCATGATTTTCATTTCCGGTCCTCCCGGAATCTCAAAAACGCTGAAACGTGTCAAGTCTCGGACAACCGACACTCTACGAATTTTCCAGAAATTTAGGATAATATCTACGAAAATAAATTACATAATCAGAAAGCTTACCTCGATACGAATCCAACAAAAAAAAAATAGCGTGCAAAAAGCACGTCAGAGTTGGTGGGAATCGCTTCGGGAAGCCGGAAACCCTAGATGAGTTCTCCCACAAAAGGCTGCTGGAATTTTATTAGGATGGACGAATATAATATATATATATATATATATATATATATATATATATATATATATATATATATATATATATATTTTATATATATATATATATATATATATATATTTTATATATATATATATATATATATATATATATATTTTATAAAAAAAAAATATATATATATATATATATATATTTTATATATATATATATATATATATATTTTATATATATATATATATATATATATATATATATATATATATATATATATATTTTATATATATATATATATATATATATATATATATATATATATATATATAGGAGAGGGAGAGGCGGTCACAATAGCAGTTGTCGCCGACAGGTGGGCCCCTCCGGGTGGATTTCTGGGTATTTATTTATTTAATTCAGAAAATTATTTAAAAATTATTTTAAGTCAAAATAAATCAAAATAAATTGCAAAAAAATCCAAAAAAATTCTGGAAAATTCTAAAAAATATTTCTAAGTGTCTAGAATATAAATAAAATATTTTAACACAAAATATCATCGTGTGACCTCACAGTAAATTCCTAAAGCCTATAAAATATAATTTCTATAGGTTTTAATTATATAAAAATTCCCAAAAATTCTAAATAAATCCAAAAAAATTCTAAAATATTCTAGAAAATAGTTTTTAGTCATTTAGAGCCCAAATAAAAATATTTGGTCCAAAATCGTATGACCTTATAGTAAATCCTGAAAGTCCTTAAAAATAATAAAACCTTAAATATTAAATACTTAAAAATATCCAAAAATTGTAGAAAAATATAAAATAGCTAAATAATACATATATAAGCTATCTAGAGATCATATGACCTTAATATGGTCATATCCCACCTACGAGCTTTGGCATGACTCACAATGACCATAAAATTAATCATAAACAAATACAATAAAATAAAAATAAAAAATTTGGGAAGTGGGCTTACACCGAGCCTTCGCCACCCCGCACCGCCACCAGATCTCTCTCTCCGGAGGGCGCAGACAGGAGATGCCCCCTCCCGGCGTAGAATCCTCCCTCCGGTGGCTCGTCCGACGGCGTCCCCCCGCGACGCTACTCCCCCGCTCAGTCCGGCCGGTCGGACCTCTGGAGCGTCGGGCTCCTTAGGCCAGGGACTTTTCTGCCAAAATATGTCAATATCTAGTTCAAATTTTGAATTTCCCCCTCTCCCTGGTGAAGGTGGGAAGAGTCGCATGCTATGCGCCTACATCAGCGCTGGGCTATGCGCCCTCATCAGCGCCGGGCTATGCACCCTCTTCGTTGCGGGAAGGCCAAACGCCCGTTGTTGGCCCGACGTCCCCGATCAGCCATGCTCCCCCGTCCTGCGTCGGTGGTTATGTGTCCGTCTCTGGGATCACATGCCATGCGCCCACTACCGAGAGCATCCTCGCGCGCTCCACCTCGACGGGCGGCCATGCGCCCTCAGAAGGACCGACGCCCCCCACCAGCTCAGCCCTTCGCCTTGCGTGGGACCCCACCTGGCTCTTCCATATGCGCACTTCCCGGCGGCATGCGCCCAATCTGTCCCGGGTGCTCGGTAGGCCGCATGCCTCCCTCCTGCCGCTGGCAGTCATGCGCCCTCCGCGGCATCTCTTGCAGCCGGCCTGGCCGATCATGCGCCTACTCCATCTTCCTTTCCTGCCGTATATGCCCACACACGGGGGCCGCCTGGTTCGTATGCGCCCGTCGATGGTGGCCATACGCCCGCTATCGCGGACCTCGTCTCCGCTTGGACGTCTTCCTTTTCGACCAGCACAACGACTCTGTCTTACGCAGAGGTGTTGTATCCAGACAGAAGGCCACATCTCACCCTACAGATAGAGGATCCCGATCTGCCGGATATCGAACTCCCGCCTACTGCTGATGGCCAAACCACTCGTGTGCCCTTCTCTACGGAAGAGATAACCTCCTTAGCGGCCGACTTCATAAAAATGCTGGTCCAAAAGTTCCCCTCGGGGTGCCCAAAGAACTCCAAAGCCCTAGAAGTTATAACTGGTTGGGGCCTGACCTCAGCGTACAGAGTTGCCCCGCGAGACCCCAAGCACATGTACCTACACCACTCCTCCGAATCCGACTTCACCACTGTTTGGACAAAAGGCACCACAATCATCGACGCTCACAGCGTTAAAATCGTCAAGTGGACTCCCAACTTCAACCCTAAAGTTGACTCGTCTATCATCTCGACGTGGATCACCCTCTCCAACCTACCCCTTGTATGCTTCACCCATGCCTGCCCTGAAGAGAATCGCCAGCTCTTTTGGGTCGCTTGTGGCCACTGTCGATGACACATGCAACCTCACCAAAGAAAACTTCGCTAAGATATGCGTAGAACTTGACCTGTCCATGGATCCTCCTACCCAGATCGAGATTGAACTCGGGAGTCGGATGCACTGCCAGGCGCTGCTGTATGACAACAGTATCATTTTTTGCAAATACTGTCAGATTCGGGACCACCTCACTAACCAGTGCTTCAGGGCACACCCGTAGCTGAAGCAAAAACATCCCGTGAAGGCGCACTCCCAAAGGAGACCCTCCTTACACCTGCATCCCCGATCCTCCCCTGGCCCAACAAACACTCCCACTTTGTAGACAGAGACGACACTTCCAGCCCACACCCGCACCCTCCGTCAAACAAAGCCATTACTCCCCTCGAGCCAATGACCATCCTTCTCACCAACCAATTCGACACCCTCACCTCTTCCTCCCCTGCCGATAACCTGGAGAGCTTTACCTCTTTCTCCCCAGCAGACAACTAGGAGAGCACCCCTCCCGGAGCGACCTCTTTCGATGACCGCGAGAACCCGCCCGCCGTTGCGTCGTTTGTCGGTGGAGAGAGGGTCCAGCTCGCCCTGATCCTCCACCCAGCCTTCACTAGCATAGCAGAATCACCTCTCATCTCCGGCATCATCTCCACGGAAGACCCGGATAGTCTCGGACTCGCCCTTCGTTGACAGGCTTCAACAAGCCCAGGAAATCGGATTCCTTGACCCCTCCAACCCCCTCTGCGTGCTGACGGATCTCAAAGGCACTACTGACACCTAGACAGAGGAACATGGTAACCTAACAAACAGACTGCTCGAGGCGTCGGTCGCCCCATCCATAGCGACCTCGTACAACAGATCTTCTCACAACAACAAAAAATACGGCCTCGAGCCCACGCCCATGACCATGAGGTCAGCCGGGAAAGCTCAACAACCACCCCCCACCCATCCCAATGCTTAACATTCTTTCGTGGAATGTCAGAGGGCTGGCCAATAAACCCACCTTGAACAGATTACTCAGTCTCAAGAAAACCTACCGAATTGACATCTTAGTCATCATCGAACCCAAAATCCCTCACACAAAGCTCAAATCCATCCAGCTGCAACTTGGCTTCCCGGTCGCCATTGTCGGATGCAACGACATCTGGATCTTCTTCACCGTCGAAAGCAAATTCGTAATTGTTCATGAATCAAAACAGGCTCTCTCATGCTGGATAGAACACCCCACCCTCCAATCTCAAACCCTCCTCTCCTCCGTCCATAGCAGCTGCGACATTCCCGAGTGCAAGCAGCCCTGGGCTACACTGTCAGACACCCATCTCTACCTCCACAACCTCCCGTGGATATGCGACGATGACTTTAACGCGTTCTCGAACAGAGACGAGAAGTTCGAGGGCCGCCCACCCCCTCCACAGGCCATGAACGATTTCAACACCTTTATCTTCAACAAACACTTGTCCCCACTCCCTTTCTTCGGTAGCGCATTCACTTGGTGTAACATGCAAGAAGGTACCCGCAGACAATATTCCCATCTCGATCGAGTGCTGATCGACAAGCGTTGGTCAGATATGGGTCTCATTTCCAACCACTCACACCTCAAGTCTACTGAATCGAACCACTCCCCCCTCCTGATCGAGATCAGTAGCAACTCTAACCTCATCAAGAAATCGTTCAAATTCCTGGACGTCTGGAGCAACCACCCGTATTTCCGTAACGTCAGTGGCATCCTCCTGGAGATCTACAAGCAACTTCGACCCCCTCGTTCGAGTGGCAGACAAACTGAAAGCGACCAGGAGAGCGCTGTCGACTTGGAGCAGAAGCGCCTTCGATAACATTTTTTAGGCGATTAAGATGGTTGATGATGATGTTACCCGGGCAGAGCACCAGTACGTCGCGAACCGATCCCCGGAGAACCGTACGATGCTCAACCTCACCAGAGCCCTTCTCAAATCCAGGCTGAAGGTCGAGACCGCATTCTGGAAATAGAAAGCCAGACTAACCTGGAACGCAGAAGGAGACAAAAACTCCAGCTTCTTCTACTTTTGTTTCAAAGGCCGCATGCAACAACTTAACCTGCACAAAATCAGTCGACGACAATGGCACATTACTCAAAGACTAGAGGAGCATCCATGAGGCGGCTGAGAATTTCTACACCAAATTATTCTTTAAAGAGATCATCGCTAAGGATGAGGAGTTCCTGGCCAAGATCCCCAACTTGATCAGCGCAAGAGAGAACGATCAACTCCTGACTCCCTCTTCCAAGGACGAAGTCAAATCGCTGTGTGGGCTTTTGACGAGCACAGCGCTCCTGGTCCCGATGGTTCCTTTGGAGTGTTCTTTCGATCCTGTTGGGACATTATCGAACCCGACCTCCACGAGGCCACCGTCGCCTTCTTTCAAGGCGCCAGATACCCAAATTCCATTTCCTGCGCTAACCTCATCCTCATCCCCAAAATAGACAACCCGGAGACCTTCCGCGATTTTTGACCCATCAGCTTCTGTCACGTTCACCAACAAAATAATATCGAATATCATCGCGACCCGTATGTCCGTTCTCCTTCCCAAGGTCATATCCGAAGAGCAAAGCGGTTTCGTCCCAGGTCGGAATATCACTGACAATATCCTTCTAGCGCAGGAAATGATAACTTACATGAAATTCCTAGCCAGGGAAGGGGAACGTCGCCATCAAGCTCGACATAGAGAAGGCCTATGATCGTCTGGACTGGCAGTTCATGATTTGGGTTTTCAAGGCCTTCGGTTTCTCTGAAAGTTGGATTAACGTATCTTCAGATCCATAAGCAACTCCTGGTTCTTAACAGTCATCAACGCACAAGCCGAGTGCTTCTTCAAATCCAGCAGGGTGGTTAGACAGGGA